>CM042435.1:18179503-18429503 GCA_023631565.1 Gymnocephalus cernua
TCACTGAATCAGTTCGCAGCTGAGTGTGAACCGGCAGGGATAAGGATTAGGACCTCTAAATCTGGGGCCATGGTTCTCAGCAGGAAACCGATGGAATGCCTACTCTGGGTAGGAAATGAGTCCTTACCCCAAGTGAAGGAGTTCAAGTACCTCATTATTAAAGGCTCATAGTGGCTGGCGTCTCCCTTAGAGATAGGGTGAGAAGCTCAGTCATCCGTGAGGAAGTCGTAGTAAAGCCGCTGCTCCTTTGCGTCAAAAGGAGCCTGCTAAGGTGGTTCGGGCATCTGGTAGGGATGCCCCCTGGGCGTCTCCCTAGGGAGGTGTTTCAGGCGTGTCCAGCTGGGAGGAGGCCCTGGGGAAAACCCAGGACCAGGGGCCTCGTGTATAAACGTTGTGGACGCACGAAAAGTTTGCGTATAATATTAATTTATGGGAGGAGGCAAAGGAGGGTACGGTGGCTCGTTCAGTTGGCTCAATTTCACGTTGATTGTGATGTATAAAGGAAAGATGTGCAGGACCTGGTGTATGCCCTGTTTTATACATGTGAATCTTTCTGTGCGTGGGTACTTTTCAAGTCCTCCTGCTGCGTCCTGCTATGCTCTGCTATGCTCTGTCATGCTACGTCCTGTAATGCCCTGCAGTGCCCTGCTATGCCATTAACTACTATGACTACTATTTTTAGTCACTGTTCCATTACCAAGGTTTCTTCCTAAAAGGAAGTTTTTCCTCGCCACTGTCACACTAAATGCTTGCTCTTGGGGAATTACTGGAATTGTTGGGTCGTTGTATATTATAGAGTGTGGTCTAGACCTACTCTATCTGTAAAGTGTCCTGAGATAACTGTTGTTATGATTTGATACGATAAATGAAATTTAATTTAATTGAATTTGTGTAATCGTGCCCCCATTGGTTTTTGATTGGCAGCTCAGTGCCCCAGACGTGTCTATCATTGCTATCTGGGAAAAATTAGCGATTTGCAACGTGTGTGCCAAGGAAATACCACGAGGCAGAAAGCTCCAAAGACATTTCAACACCACCAACCTCATCAGACATTTAAAGGTTAGTCACGGAAAGGAGTATGAGGAGTTTTCAAAGTTAGCTAATGCTAAGGCAGAGTGGAGTCGTGTAGCTAGCAGCTCCGGCGCCACTCAAACAGCTGTTTCCCCGTGTGTGTGTGTGTGTGTGTGTGTGTGTGTGTGTGTGTGTGTGTGTGTGTGTGTGTGTGTGTGTGTGTGTGTGTGTGTGTGTGTGTGTGTGTGTGTGTGTGTGTGTGTGTGTGTGTGTGTGTGTGTGTGTGTGTGTGTGTGTGTGTGTGTGTGTGTGTGTGTGTGTGCGTGCGTGCGTGCGTGCGTGCGTGTGTGTGTGTGTGTGTGTGCGCGTGTGTGCTGACGAAATGTCTGCAGTGATCGAAAGGACATTTTTTAGATTTTGAGCTAGGACAAAAAGCCAAACAACTACTGATACATTCTCTAAACATGTGTGACTGTTACGTAATGGCGTAATTTTCAGTTCATAAAAGTGATTGTATCAGCCGATACATCTTCCAGCAATCGGTGATCGGCCCCAAAAATCCTGATCGGAGCACCCTTAGTCTCTTTATTGGCTACAAGGGTAGGGGTGTTTCACAGCATGACATTTTAATTGGCTGAAGCAAATGTCGATCGAACCCAGGTGACCCCAATTCACTTCAGAGCCGTGATTGGGCTTTAAGCCTGTCTATCTCAGGCTCCCGGATACAAATTGACTTATGAGAGGTCTTGTTTGATTCCTAAGGCGTCAGAGAATAACATGGATGCTCTCATTGGCCGTTATAGACGGCTGGAGTGAGAAGAGAGACGCGTTTGAAGAGCCCAGAAGTGGAATCGTGTATTGCGTACGTTACATCCACATTACAGGCTTTACAGCATACATACATCCATGCATTCCTCGGATGTATCATAAGATAATACCATGGATGTATTAATAGAACACATGGCTACAGCTACAGGACCTCGGGAGAACCGTCATATGAGCATGCGCAGTGCAGGGCGACATGGGCGGGCGCAGTCCCGCGGGTCTGCTCGCATTCACTTTGCTCCTTTATCATGCCTAGTTTAATAACTCTGGATTCGGCTACTACCTGTTTTCATACAGAAGTTTAGTTTGCTAAATATATCACATTTTTTTAGTTAGATACTGGATGTGAAAAGAAGGAAATGGTTCTTCCATAACATTGCACTTTAGATGTGTGTGCATTTCCCACACCAGGAGTAATTTATATAGTTCTATTTTATAGCGATCGATTATCTGATTGTTTTTTTCTGTTTTATGCAAAATGTAAAATTATAAATGAAAAGATAGAAAATAAATATTTGTGTGTGGTTAGAAAAAATTTAATCGGAATCAGCAGGTCAAACTCAAATCGGAATTTAGTTCTCAAACTTCCCTGCTGGTGTTCTAAAAATATTACACTTTTAAGGTTATGCATAACATTCATCTGAAAAAAACCAACATAGTACTGACATTTTCATTCTTTAACCTTTTTCTGCTCAACTATCATTGCAACTGGGAAAACAATTTTCATAAGTGGTGTCCACTAAAAGATTGAGCAGGTAAAACATGGTTGTGTTGCTCACAGACAGAAGAGCACCAGCCACACCAGAGTACAGGGTTTCCACTTTGTTCGCTACTAGAGAGGAGAATGGGGCAGTCAACAGTCACACACACACACACACTCTACCTGCATGCATAAAAACGAGTTCACTCAAAAGTAAGGCAAAATATTACATTGGCTCAGCTGCACACACATTGCCTTAGGTCGAATGGCAGCCTTGCATTTACCTTGGCAATGACAAAAAAGGCACACAAATTATTTTATATTCAGTTCCAGTCAAACAAATTTAAAAAAGTCACATTTTAGCATGACCTCTTACAAATGCATCAAACCATTTTTTTGTGATAGAAAGCTAGTAAATGTTCTGGACTTAAGACTTCGACCATCGATGGTTTTGCTTACAGTTCGTTTGAGCAACTGTATTATTACCATAGCAATGGGGTGAGATAAAGAAAACTATACAAATATTTATTAAAAGGCACATAGGACTATAAATAACTAACTGTAGGGTTTCGATTTTAAGTAGTTTATAACTGTAGAATGAATTAAAGGTGGAAAAGGGCTGCTACCAGGGTTCATCACAACATGATTACTGTCAGCCACAATACAAAAACTGTCACAGTTGGTCATACTTTCCAAAAATAAAGCCTGCTGACAAAAAGAGACAATTTAAAAAAAAAAAAAAAACATATTTAGGGATGACGATGTAGAGAATAAAACCATTCTAACCGCCACCTGCAAAAACAAACTCACTTAAATCACACATATTGCCTCCAAGATAATCAGTCTCCCCTCCCCCAGCCTATCAGAAATGAATGACACAGCCATCACACGCCTAGCACGTACAATAGCTGCTCACAGAGACCATCCCCTGAATCAATTCTTCACACTACTGAACACAGCTGGCTAAACTATTTAAAAATGGCAGGTTTATTCAGGACACCCCCGTCTGTTGCTAGCAATGATATGCAGTGATTAGTGACGTTTCTCTCCGACCAATGAGTAGTCTGCAGGTTTTCACGTCACCTTTTGGTATCGCCTCAGCTCGCTTGAAACCTTGACGGAGGTGATACTAAAAAAAAAGTACCTGTTGGCAGGTACCAGGGACTTTATTTCATGATGGAAAACCAAAAAAGTCGAGGCCAATTGTTAACGTTAGTCCCTAGATAGCTAGCAGCCAGCGCTATCATTACAGCAATCCGAACCTGGCCAGCACTTGATTCCAGCGCCGGGTGCTTACGACACTAACGGCAGGTTAATGAACCGTCGGGAAACAGACCATATCAGACCCAGGCACCCGAGGAAGAACAGAGGCCATCCGTAACGATAAATCTCCGTTAGCGCTACCGGTGTTTGTGCCAAAAATCTCCTCCCTGCCGAAATTCTCCGCCCTTTGCGTTTAGCAGTATAAAATTCCCCGACAAAAGCTGGGTTAAGCACCAAAACATCTAGTTAAGATTACAAAAAAGTTATTCCGGGCAGCTGGGAGATCTTCTGCACAACTTCCGCCATGACCGGCCCAGCGTTTCCGCCAGCCATCCCCACCAGTCTCTCAGCGTCGTTGAGTAACGTTACGACAGACTCCTTTCATCCCGGTGTTGAAAGGTGACACTGACATGTGAAATGTATTGCGATATAGCTAGTAGTTTTAGCTGCTGGCTAATGCTAGCTTGCTTGCTCACTAGGTAACTGGTCAGCTACCAATACAAATGTATAATATGTACAAATGTAATAGGGAAACTGCAGCTATTTTATTAGAATGACATGAGTAAACGTTACTAAACGTAATATGAATAAAACTTGAATGGGTAAACTTGTCTGTGAACCATAGACTGCCGTGAAGAGATGCATTCTAACTGGCCATGGTGTTTAGCAATAAAAACTACAACTACTATAATTCCACACAACTTCACAACGTAATCAAAAGTCTGTGTTTACCATCCATTGTTTTGATTGAGAGACCCCTAGCGGTAGAAAATTACATACTGCACGTTTAAGCTACAAGTGATTCCAGACTGTTCATTTTGTGTTTGCATAATTTACTACATCTTTACCTACAGCTGTGGGTGCTTCATATACTATTCACTATTTGTACTATAAACTATCTGTAAAAGAACATTTAGCACAATGAGTGTTACATGATTCACTTGTTTTGCAGTTTTATGAGAGATACTTTTGAAATATAAATATGTTTATAATTGATTTAATCTGAACTGGTAGATTTAAAAAAAAAAAAAAAAAAGTTCATCAGGTAATCCGTGGTTTTAACAGGCCTCAATATCTGAGTTTCTTCTGAGGATAAATTGCAGGTACAAAATACTGACATTTGCCTGGTTGGAATGAGATGCATGTTGACGCTGACTTAATTCAGAGCAGACCTTTTTATTCACAGAACAGTGAGAAAAATATTTTAAGATTCCTGCCTGTGACGTCTCATTACAAGCACATTCTTTAAAATCCCCTATGTGGATCTCGAAAGAATAGCCTCACAGTAAAATCACACCGAAAGGAAACTCGTGATTACTAAAATTACCTTTTTAAGATTTCTGTTCTTTCATTAAAAGTTACTGTCATATCAAAAGTGGGCTACATGTAAAACTCCCAGTGTGACATGTGAAGAAAACTGCTGTGATATCCGTCAAACAGCTCTACATTCTTCTTCATGCTGTTATAGGGTTTAAGAGATATAAGCAGGCTCCATGCAGAGGCAGACCTGCTGCTCAGCTCTACTTCAAACTAGGGTACACAGTCAGTGTTACCGCAGACTGCAGCTCTGCATCCCTACCACCGACTGGGTTTATATGAGGTGAAAGAGATTCTAACAGTGGGGAAGGAAGGGGAGACAGGGGACGAGAGAGCGATCAAAAGGAAGGGAAATCACACTGTACTTGTGTTCAGTCATGCTTTGTGGGCGAAACTGCGAGAAAACATCTAAACCATGGTAAAGAATGTCACATGCTAGGTAAATGTGCCTTAATATAGACACATGCTGCTCCTCTTTCAGACCATACCTCACACTTTAAGTTTACCACAAACATATTTTAACGCCCTGCACTCAACACACCCACAGTTTTCTAGCTATCTCCTGGAGACTGACTGTGCTCTAAAAGTAAACTTTACTGGGGGGGAATCTACACTGTTAATAGACGTGTATGACTAGACCCAGAAACAAAAACAGAAATGACTTCCTAGACTTAATTTCAAAATGTTATTTGGTCTAAGACAGTCCAAAAATATTAATAAACAAGAACTACTTTTGCAAGTAATCTAAATAACAAAGATATTTATCCCATTAATATGCCCTCTGCATGCCAGTGTCTATAATATTTACACTTAGCCAAAGACCATTTAATTTAGGTAGAAACACAACTCTTAATTACTTTATTTTGATGTTTAAAAAAATTCTAAAAGCCCAACAGAGTTATGAGTCTTCCTTCAGATAAACAATCAACAAATCAACAAAGTATAGTCTGGAACTTCTCCATAGACAATAGTCAGGTTTCCATTCAAATGTATCACACATTTTAACAAAATTTCGAGAAAATCGGCTAAAGAAAATGCAAATGAATGCTGGAGTTGGTTCATCAAGACAGCAGTAGCTGATTCTCCAGTCAGAAAACCATTATACCACTGCAGAAGAAGTGGGCGCAACACGATGACGTCAATGACAGTCCAACCTAAACCAAAACGGGAGAAACAGTGTAGAAAACTTGATGGAAATATGACATTTCTGTTTGTTTCATTTCCCTGTGCTGTGCTGGATGAATTTGAGTTGCTGCAGCGCAAAATTATGGCATTTCCACTCAGGTGTTTTTATGCAAAATTTGAAAATGTGCATAAAAACAGGTGGATGAAAAGGCACCTAATAAATTGGTAAAGATGTTATAGATAACACAGAGCAGCCAGGGGAATGTTCTGATAATATGGATACATGTTCTGTTTCAGAACTGAGAACACTACAATACAATAAAGCTCATTTGTGTATGAAAAAGAAAGAAAACAAACTTGCTGTGGGTCCACAAAATCTGTCTCCCATTTATTGTCTATGGAGCAGCTCCAGACTTCATAGGCTACTTGATGACATTACAAGTTTGAGACTTACTTATCTGGTTTCCGGCTTTGAGAGAGAGTAGCTCATGGTCATACATCTTGATTGAACTTTCCTAGGCCATGGAAATAACATGGACAGTGGAAATCTTAATTTAGGTGGTGTTCCCCTTTAACATCAGTTTCAGAGAGGTAGCTCATTAGTAGTCCTAACTGCATTATTTTATCAGATTCTATTCATGTAGAAATGGCACATTAGTGATTATGTTTGGTACATGTACAGTATCTTCTTTAACACAATGTAGTAATCTATATAGAATAATTGCAATCACAACAAACAAATCACAGGTCGATATTTTCCACAAAACATTCAGCCCTTGTGAGGCAAAGGGACAGTGAGGTGTATCAGTTTGTATTTGTGTGTGCAGCCTAGAGATGTATCGTGTCCCATACAATCTCAGGTGCAATCACATCACACATATTGTTTGTGTTCTGAGGTCTGACATGCAAGCCCATGGTGTTTATGGCCCGTTTAGGGTGACAACGTGAGTATTGTGAGAGAATCACAACAACAATGAAAAGCTCCACTTCCACAAAAACAGGGGGTCTGTGCTGATGACCGTTTCTAGGTGTTGCTACATGACTCAAACAGTGCAACTGATTGGCTGGCAACGTCAAACATCTGCTCTCCCCAGGTGTGGCACTACTGACTGAGCTTAATATAACATCCCTTCATACAGACAAACTATATTGCCAGATTTTTACCAGATTACATGCAGTATATTTCAGAATTATAGTCCAATAGACATTTCTCACAGAGGACATTTTTGACAGTACAAAAAGCCCAAGTGTAAATAATAAAATGAATGACGGCTGAATTTCATTCTGCTGTTTCAGTTTAATGGTTCTGGTATTGTGTAGGATGGCTCGCTGTCACACTGCCATGGCTTACTGGGACATTTGAATAGAACAAAGCCATCGTTAATGTTATTAGTAACACCTTGTGTTTTTCCTACCATGACAAGTCCGCTGTGGAAAAGGCCTATACCAGGAAGTCAAAGACAGACCCAGACAATTTAGAATATACAGACCAATGACAATTCAGTTAAAATGCAATCCTGTTAACATTCAATTATTCATCAGAATAATTAAATCAGAACATGAAAATTGGCAGGCACATGTTATTGTATAGGACTCGCTTACACATTAAAAGGTACATGGTAGATGCTGATGTTCACTTGGAGGGTAAACGTTTAAAAAAACAAGTGAAGAAGCAGACTGCCAAGTCCATCAGTGCAAATTAACATAACCAAAAAAAGAAGCAGGGATGCTTCAGATTCACAGTTGGAATTGAAGTTTGTGATCAAACGGTACGGGTTATTGCCTTTAATTAGGCCTCACAGCCTTGGACTGTATTTGTAGGTTTGGCAATGACATCTGGGAGCAAAACAACCTCCATGTGCAGGAATCATTTGTGCCTAGCTCAGGCACAGGTAACAA
Source organism: Gymnocephalus cernua (assembly GCA_023631565.1). Taxonomy (NCBI): domain Eukaryota; kingdom Metazoa; phylum Chordata; class Actinopteri; order Perciformes; family Percidae; genus Gymnocephalus; species Gymnocephalus cernua. Next base: position 18,187,644 of record CM042435.1, read on the forward strand.
TGTTAGCTGGACAAAGATACCCGAGGAAAACAGGTGGAGGTCAGGCAGGTGTCCCCGCACGAGTCAAAAATGATAGAAAAATAGGTCAATTCAGATCAGCTGTTTTTTGTGTGATGAGTTGGCATGTGCAGCATGTTTTAGTTCAGAAAGACAGGTTAGTAATTTGCCATCAACAGTGAAAAGTATAAATACAGAAAAATGCACGATGTAAGCGAGCACTGCTTTGCCAAGTTGAGTCCCTTTAGAAGAGAATCACTTTGTCCCACGAGGCCACGTTTACATTAATCATTTCTTGGCATAATAGCAGATGTTGGTGGTGCATTTTTTTATTTTTTTGGTGTACTGTATACTTATTCCCATTCACCTTCATCAGGACTTTCCTCTGAGGGGTAATGCCAAAGGTTTGGACTTTTCAGCTCAACTCCTGCCACACAGCTCTATTTTACATAATCCGAACGAAGCCATTTCTCACTGCTTGCCTTACCTATAATGAGTAGATCAGAGTAAAGGACATATTCTTAATGTCATTTCATGCACTATTCAAACGGACAAGCTAAGGATATATTGGTAAACATTACGGTGTTGCTTTGCAAGATGAAACAGTATGTGTGAGGCTAAGATCAATTTCACAGCCAACTATAATCTTCTGCTTCATGAATTTAAATGTCTTTTCAGGTAGGTTCTGTTGTCCTGAAGCTCAAGGGCAGTTTAGACAGCTAATGTAGACAAAAGGGACTTTGATGTGCAAATGTCTCCTAAATAAGAAGATCAAATATGCTTGTCTTTACATATACATTTATATTATATATTTTGTTCATAATTTTAAAATTACATTTAATAAAACCACTAACGTGACCGAGGAATCCGTACCTGCTTTGCTTGCTTTAATAGACCAATATCTTCAGAAAAGCAACAGTATAATTACTGTATATTGTCCCTTTGCATCCAAAAGTATATAGCCTATCATCTGGGCTGCAGTGAAAGTAATGCAATTCGCTGTCCCTGGTTTATTGAATAAAACACACTGTGGGAGTACAAGAGCACTAAACACACATTTACTTCATTTTCTATGTTTGATTAATGATAGGCACAGAAAAAATGGGGCATCTGGGCCCTTTGGCTACTCTTATGCAATGCTTTTCATTTTTATCATATTTTTTTCATTTTGTTCCTTCTCAAACTCTTAAAAAAAACTGTAATTCCGGCACAGACTGAGATTCTAGGTATCCATTAGAGCTGTTAATGAACTAAATACTACTTGACATTATACATTTTGACAGTTGACTGGCATCTTATTGTAGATGACGATGAAGTTATTCTTTGGCCTAAGGAAATCATGTTCCGACTAGTTTTAATAAGCATCGTTCTTGGAATATTTAAGAACGCTTATAGGGCTAATAAGAGTCTTTTATTCTCACTGAAAGGGTGACGAATAAGCCAACTTAAATCCTTTACCCTAGACCGTTTTGTCATTTTATATTACTTACTGTAAAAGGGACAATGGGGAGAGGCTGAAACTGTCCCCTGGAATGATTTGTGTTGAAATGACCAGTGTGTAGTTAAAAAGTTATTCTGAAAAATGATAATGAAAACCAATATAAATGACCTATTACGTTGAGCTTTAAGGCAGAGAATCCGTCCCGTTGTACAATCGTCATTTATCTGGGTTTAGTGGAGCAGTTTGTTACCTGCTAACACGGCCCTCTTATCTGCTGTTCGTTACACCTCAGTTTAACTAAAGCGGCTACATTTTAGTGCTGTTCAAATAGACTTTCTGCTTGTAGTCGTTTATTCTCTGCTCTGGGATTCAAGCCCTTGACCTTTTGGTCAAAATGTGGCTTCTGAACTCAAATCCTTTAGCGTGTACAGTACAATGTCTTATCTTTGCTGGATTGCTTTTCACTTTGGCACACATTTGGAAAAAAACTAATTGAAAGACAATAGAATAAATAAAAGTGAACCTTCACAAAAACATCTCAGTAAAGTGGGAGAAAAGGAAAAGCACATTTGCTTATACACCTGAATACAAAAGGCTGATTCATCCACTGAAGTCTGAGTAAACACAACGAAATAATCTCAAACTGAAAATGTCATTGTATGACAATAAATGGTAATAGTCAATTTCTGTACGATGGAACTCAATATTTGAGTTCAATTTAAAGAATATATCATTATATATCTTTCATCTTTACACATATCCTATATGGCACTGGTTTAGGCATAAAAACATTTTTTATATTTATGTATTTATTCCATATTCATTTATTTTTACATTTATCAGAAAATGGCAATTATGGAGGTAAAAAGAAACTGGATTTACTGTAATCTTTGAATATTTAAATATAAACTAGGCTAAATGTTGTTTGTAAAGCAACAACAGTGATGTTGACAACAGCATTATAAAAACTCAATATCTCTGGGAACAATCTAAAATGTCAATAACATAAATAACTATCCTCACATCAAAATACGGTGTGAAGTTTAGAAAGACTTAAGACTCAAGAGATGAATTTGTCACAGATAAACAGACTTTTTACAGACAGCTTTTGTTTGAGTTTGTCAATTCTAGTTGAGCTAGTGTGCTGTGATTGTGTAAAACAACGACAGTTGAGAGACTGCGACAGAGCCGATAAAAATATTGCTTGTCTACAAAGTTATACTTGTTGAACAGGTGTATAGATACAGTACTGTTTTTTGTTACTCGCAAAGGTTTTATTGCACTTAATAGACTGCAGTAACAAGTTGTTGTCTCCACTGCTGCCTCTCTGCTGACTCCGCTCCGTGTGTGGGTGTGTATGTTTGTGTATGAGGAACTCAGCCCCGACACTGAGCAGGGAAGAGGCTAGTCTATATCTGCAGCGTTTCATTTCCGGGATTGTACAGGTGCCGTCGGAAATTCCACCAGATGTCCCTCATTTCGGCCGGATGTCCGTTACCTTCCGCATTCTTTGTGTTGGCATTCTAAACTCCGGTGGATTTATGAGGACTATGGTTAACTGCTCCTCAGAGCTCTGCACACAGCTAGCTAGACTATCTGTCAAATCTGAGTTTTCTGTTGCACGACTAAAACAACCTTTAAACGTACACATGTTCCACCAAAACAAGTTCCTTCCCGAGGCTATTTTGCAGAGGCACCTTTGCTCGGTTTGGCGCTTAGTGACGCCCATGACTATTCTGATTTGTTTAAAGAAATGCCAATATACCAGAGCACGCTTTTCTCCCATCCTGGAATGCTATGTGGACTAGCCAGACCCTCCTCCTCGGGCTGGGCGATAACATCTTGATATGGGGTTGTGATAAAATTCAGGTCCATAACGATGATTAACTTTGGACATATTTTACTCAATATGGATAGATCTAACAGCCTATCACAGCAGAAATAAACAGGATTCCATTTCAGAAGGTGACGGTAATGCACACCAAAAGTTGTTTGCCAACCGCGTCAATAGAAGAAGAAGTTGTTGGCTTGCACGTCAAAGTATACGCCCACTTCCTACACAGAGCATTGTTTAAGCTATCGGCGGTGAAGGAAATGGAAGAAATGAGTGGAACCGAGGTGTATGGGCACAAAAGCGACGGTAAAAGTGAATTTGCGTTAATTATATGGAAGTGGTTTGGATATCTCAAAAGTGACGAAGCGCAGATTAACACAGTCTGCAAAATATGCCATCGGTCTGTGTCGACCAAGACGGGAAATACAACCAATCTTTTCTGTCACTTAAAAAGGCGACCACACCAAGAGTTTGAAAATGCATGTTAACGTTAGTCTGCCCACAAGTTTTGTCCAACGTCCTAGTGGTTCTTCTGCTATTAACAGCGCTAGTGGGGCTGAACAACAACTATCAATCGTGTGGTCTTTTGCATCCATTGCCCCATATGAAAAGTGAATGTCATAGTAGTCACAGCTTTTAGTTTTATTTACATTATTTGCATTTACATTACTAACTTGTACCGTTTATGTTTTGTTAAGGCAGATAAAGCATGTTTGCAAAGTTAAATGTTTACATTTAGATATTATTCAATATATTCTTTTATCACAAAATATATTCTAAATATTCTCAATAAACTATATTCTAAAGTTTAACTAATGAACCCTCTGGTTTCTTCAGGCTTCAGTCATTATCAGGATACTCTTCAAACTGGCAGCAAATGATATGTCATGATAAATATCGATATAAATATCGACATTGAAGGTCTGGCAATGTGAGTCTAGGGAGAGGCTGACACTTAAGATCTATTTATTACTAACACTGAGCACTGGTGGGAATTAAAGAAATTGATCTGAATGGGTTTACATGATATCTCTTGGAATGATTATTCTGTCACAGTGTTAACTGTTCTATCCTATTCATCAGATTTGAGCTGTAGAATACCTCACATTTCCTCCAAGCTTATATTTTATCCACCATGTCTGTGTACTTGCCTGCTCAGAACACAGCTGTATGTACCTGTGAAAACAAAAAGAAGCCCCAATCTTCGTGAAGATTAAGTTGCAGTTTATAACCTCAAATGTTTTTCCTCCAACCTGTGAAAGTCCTGGAACAACTAACAACTATAATCTAGCAAGATGTCATAGACTGGTGTAGTATTTCATCCATAAAGCGTGCACATTCAAACAATGGGAAGTTTAATTGCAGAGCTTTGGAGAAACAAAAATAAAGAAATAAAATGAACAAAAACAAATGCTTTGGCTCTGGCGAAGCAGTTCAATTGATTGGTTGAAGATGTTACAGTACATGTGATGGATTTTAACTGAATGGATGTCTGAGCTGCAGAATGCAATGAGGATAGGCCACCTGAATAGAGGATTTGAAACCTGTGCTCATAACATTTTTTTAAAGCTGCAGTAGGTATGTTCTGATGAGTTTAGGTTGAGAATTCATGTAAGTTCAGCGAATGTAGATCTCATGCTGCCTGAAAATAAATGCGCAATCACCATTGTATAAGAGATACTCATGAGCTGGGCTGTGAAGTGTAACCAACACTCCAACAGGATCCCATCATTCAGCGATGTAACATAATACAAAGGGCATCAGACCCTGTATGAATTATATTAAATATTTTCATATTTTAATCAACTATTGATTTACTGAGTGTTATATTCTGTTTGTTTGTGTGTGTGTGTGTGTGTGTGTGTGTGTGTGTGTGTGTGTGTGTGTGTGTGTGTGTGTGTGTGTGTGTGTGTGTGTGTGTGTGTGTGTGTGTGTGTGTGGCTGGCTGAGACGAGGGCTGCTGGCAGTGAGCTGCAGGGAGGCCCTGCATGGATGGATGGATTTGTGTTACGGTACTGCTCAGCAGCACTGATAGCAACATTGCTCCTCTGTTTGCTTTCAAAATGTGTTTTGCAGCTCAGGTGTCTCACCAGTCGAGGCAAACTGTGGCGCAGCAAAGCGTCCTTTGAAACTTACAGCAACTTAATAAACAAAACCCTGCTCTTTAAAAGCAAATTTATTTAAGCATATTTATTCTTTTTTTATCCTGATATTTTTCATTTCATCTTTTTTTTTTTTTTAATACTCCACTTATGTCTGAGACATTGTCTGTATGTTCATTTGTCCTGTATGTCGGTGAGCCAAAGACAAACTTCCACCTTGGTGGACAATAAAGATTTATTCTATTCTAAATTCACCTTGTTTTGCATGCAACAATGCTCATCAATTACACACACTGCTACTGCATCTTGTCTCAATCATTGGTTACTCAAACACAGTAATTGCACTCCCATGAAGTAACAAGAAAGGGTAACACATTGCTCAATAACACTTCCTCTCTAATGTGCTCCGCTTCACTGATTATTCTCCATGATGACACTATTACTCTTCTCCCCTGGCAAAACTGATAGACAACAAATTGACTGCATAAACTAAACCTCAACCCACCAATACAGCCATAAACCAGTGCTTTCTGGGTGTTCGCTCTCCCATTGGTTGAATGAGCCAAGAAAGTTTTGTGGCCGATTCTCAGTGAACCCTCTGCAGTGCAGCACTTTTCTGTTCAAGATGAATCTTTTAGCTTAAAGTATTTGGGGTTTCAAGAAGACGGTTCTAATGCACTTCTCAGTATAAACACTGCACTCTACATTTAAGCACTCTGAAGTCTAAAAGGCGCTGCTGCTTGATTTACTCAAAGTACTATTTAGAAGAGCGAATAGTGTCAGAAAGGCCTTTTCCAACGGTAGAATTAGGGGAGGTCTTTTTTTATTATTATTTTCTAAAACTGACCATTTAAAAAAGCATCCTACTCTCTGTAGCAATTGGTCAATCATGCTCAGATGTGAAACAAGTTACAACTTGAACAGATATGCCAATCTCATGTCTCTGTCACTTCTGTCCATGACTGTAGTTAGCTATGACGGAACAGGACATTGCCATTCTTAATCCTGTCTACTTAAGGGCACGACACCAGACCTATGGTATTCCTGGAAGTGTGCATCTGACCCACAGTCTAACATCTGTCCAACATGAGGCTTATGCTCAGATTGAAAATGAAAATGTATCGATAGCCCTGAAATACTTTCACCCGATGACCATAAAATTGAGTTTAATAGTTTGGAGGCATATGCAAAAGCAGGTTGCAGCAACAGAGAGAATACTTTTTAACAGGATAGATTCATAGTTAGTTTTAGGCTCATTGAGGGAATTGTTAATAATAATAATAATAATAATAATAATAATAATAATAATATAAAATAAAACCAGCATTATCTTTTAAAGGGAATGAGAAGAGCTGATGTGATTGTGATTGTCTTCACATGACTCCACCCGATTATCTGTATGTATCCTACTACTAATGCATTCATCCTACTCCAGGATCTTTTCCACATTGTTCAGCAGCAGTTGTGTCATGATTGCATTTAGTCACCAAAATTGCCCAAAAATGATTTGGCTAGACCCATGTGCACTTTGTGTTTGAGTTTGTTAGCGACTGTACTTGTGCCCAGTTTCAGGAAGGGAGAAGCTAATGTATCATCACAGTCACAGGGGAGGCATTGAATGAGTTCCAAGCTAACTCTCCGGGGATTAAACACTGAGTCTCACAATTGGTTTTTCTTCATTGTTGTAGTTGTAAATTATTATTTCAAAGGGTGATATGCAGCAGTGTCTGAGAAAAACAACAACATATTTTTATGGCAACTTGATTAAAAGTGTTGTTTTGTTAACCTAAGCAAACTACTATCTGAATTGAGGTGCTACTGTTAAATCTACTGTTTATGGCACCTACACACCATACAACTGTCAAAGTCGTCAGATTGCTGTACTTCAAATATTACAAGACAGTTCCCTCAGAGGAATCTCCGACAAGTCTGTCAATTGACTGACTAGTCAACAAAACACACGTGAGAAAATATATACGGGAAAAGAGGCACGACAATGCGCAAGACAGGCGTTCTTTTCTCCAAAGTTTTGCACTGATTTGCAGTGAAAAACCAAGAAGGAAAAAGAAAAGTATATGGAGTATAGAGTGGTTGGGGTAGACACAGGCAGCAAGGATTGTCCGTTTTGCAGAGAAAGTTGCAGGTAAATTAATAATTTTGCATTGATGCAGCTGATGCATGTGTTACGACTCCCCCTGATGTTTCCCTCGCCCCATATCTTTTGCTCTCATTGGCTTTAGGTCGTCTGCTGTCATTGCCAGCCGCAGGATTTGGACTCACAGACAGGTCCAGATATTTAACCTGCTAGATATCTCTCCGTGTCTGCAACCCTATGGCACATCTCCCAGATTGCATTTTTGAAAATTCACACACAGCAATGGTCGAGTGCCGATTTGCCTCTGATCTGTGGCTTTAGTCGTAAACTTGCAATCAGCCCCACCTTAAACTAGAACAATAGCACATGCAATCAGCCAGTCAGTTTCATTTGAAATTTTGTAAATGATTTACCTGAAAAAGTGCTTCAACATTAAAAAAAGGCATGAAATCAACCGCCTGAGTTTGGATACTACACTGCATGTCAAACAGGTACGACACACTGGAACCACACACACTCTGTCTTGTGTAAAGCTTGAGATCTCCAGGTCATGTAGACTCTGATCTGTCAGTTGCTATTAACAAAACCAGAGCTGATATCTGATTGCCTTCTTCAAAAATTGGGTGCTTTCCTATTCTTATTGGCAGAAATCAGGCAACAGATGTATCTCTAAACACCGTTCACAAACACCACCAAACAAAACACCATGACTGTCTATTGATTACACTGATTAGTGTGATTTGACTTTAGAGGGTTTCATTCATATGAAGTATGTGAGTAAGTGAGTGAGTGAGCGAGTGCAGTCCTCTGCAGTCACCTGCCATCCCTCACACATGCCAGTTTCATAACGATTTCATGCCCCAATGAGTTGCTGATTCTATTGAAAAGAAATGCGTGGACTCTGCAATTTGTTATTAGCTTCCATTTTGCTGAACAAACGAGTACAAACAAGCCCACTCACACATTGGTCATTGTATCATGTCAGGGTTTTTTCCCCCATGAAATTATGCTATTTACAGGGACTTAACTTGAAGGAGAAAGCCGTATGACCGTTCTCTGGGAAATGTTTTCATGCTAATCGAATGTGACCAGTTTTATCGCAAACCGCTAATTAGCTTATAAAGCTAGTCGTCGGGGCACTGGTAAAGTAACAAGAAATCGCTATTTCTATACCACTAACAAGGCTCAACATAGCACCACTCTCCCACGGTAGCATAATGAGGGTCCTTACATGTAAACCGAAGCATTGAGAACTTTGTAAGTGTACAGACAGTTTACTAAAAAGACAGTTTATAAAGACTGTACCGTTCATATACGTGCCGGCCCCATCTTGGGAAAACAGTCATGACCAGTCAAACGACGAACGCCGTGCTTGAGCTATGTTACTGGTTGCACGGCGTTCGTCGTATTAACACGCTTTGGAAAAACTATAAATAAAACAAGCTATCTACTAAGTTAATACAAATATGAGAAGGTTTAATTAGTATTATATTCTTCTTTGAATAATTAAGCCAGAGAAACGTAATTTTCTGTCCGTATATTCGTTTACATTTTAGTGGCTTGGCTGGAGTTAATGTGCACATTGTATCTGTGATACGACAAAACAGTGACATGCCAATAAGTAATTAAGATGTCTGAGATTATCTCAAAAGAGAAATGATAATTAAGATTTAAAAGAAAACACAAGATGAATGTGACTTAATCCATTAATTACTTGTTAAATGTTTTTGTCACTGTGTGTTTGTGCCCTCTATTAACCTCAGTTTACCTTTGAACTTTTGAAAAGTGTTAACAAGGATGAATCATATCCCTCACATCAACATCAGTTGGCACGTGAGGTTAACACACATAATAACCCTATGTAACATATTGTATAAGATATCTTTGAAAGCAAGCACACTTAATGTTCAACCTATCAAGTATGAGAAAAATTGGCCTTCCAGGAAACAGGGGGAAGCATTGTGCATTGCAGAGTGTACAAAGAAAATTCTAGCTAATGTATTCATTTTTTGGGAGGGGGGGCATTTTTAGGCCTTTATTTTCAGAGGACCAATTAAGATATGAAAGGGGAGAGAGAGAATGACATGCAGCAAAGGGCCTCAGGTCGGAGTCGAACCCGCAACCGCTGCGTCGAGGAGTAAACCTCTATATATGTGCACCCTCTCTACCAACTGAGCTAACCCGGCCACCTAGATAATGTATTCAAAGTGGATGCTAAGCACTCTTACAGAAGAGTAGTCCATCAGAGGGTCTGAATGTTTGGAACTGAAGGCAGCAGGCCAAATGGTTTCATACTCACTCAGTGGCCATGCATACTGGCTGCCAGTAGCACTCTCCACAGGGCAAATAACTCCTCAGAGTGCAATTCACTGCTGCCTTTTAATTTGCACGTTATGTGGTTACCAGGTCATATGACTTTTTTCAGTCTGCCACATCATGTCATCTTCTGTAAGACTAGTCAGAGTCTTTGGTGCTTCAAACGATCAGATGTTGTCATGAATCAACGTTTTCCTACAGTATACTTCACTACTATTGTTCTCTTGGATGTGGGTCATTTCTTTGTTTATTTACTGCTAATTTGATTACATTTATAAAATAATTATTCCAAAAATGAAAATGTTATTAAGTATAGTATGTGAGTATTAAGTGGATCATCCTGTTGCAAAACAATAGATGGCAACACAATTCTAATCGATTCAAAAGTGCTTTTGCACACCTCTTTTCTGAGGCAGGTGCGTCGGAAAAAAGGCAAAGGTTACCAGCAACACTTGTTGAAGAAGTCTTGCACACTGTCCAGTCTGTGTGACCGAAACGTGAATTTGCACGCGCAATGGACAGTGTGCGGGACTTCAACAAACAAAATTATAATAAAAAAATACAAATACAAATCACGGGGTATTAGAAACTGGTGAAAGGACTTTAAAGCTCTTAAGCCCAGTTCAGACCAAAAGATTTGCGATGAGACAAAACGGGCCCGTCTTTTCTTTGTTAAAAACTGTCAACTGGTCGAAATGACAGCGCTTTGGGCCCTATGAGCGCGGTATATGGTTGAGCGAGCTAGAGTGTGATTGAAGAGGGAACAACGTTAGAACAAAGCTGTAGTCGGAGAAATAAAATGTTTTCGCTGTTTCATCATAACAGAAATGCAACTGTAGCAAGCATCTCACTATCATTACCCTTATTCATATTTTGAGACGCGACAAATGATAAATCCAGCTACAAAAAAGCCTGAAAGCCCGGAGTTAGAAAGGAAGTATAAAGAGTCGTTGCTATGGAGATGATACACCATTTCATCTTGTCACATTGGTGTAAACTGGCGGGTTTCAGAATGTTGCAGACCGGCGCCTTGCAAGCAGTTGCAAGTTTCAACTCATCTAGTCCCGAATCTTTGGTCTGAAATCGCAAAGCTCTCAGGTGTTTATGTGGGCGCCAATTTTTGTGAGTTTTCGTATATATTGAGGCCGTCAAAAATACCACTCCCAAGCCTAAATGTCAATTCAATTTTGAGAGTTTTCGTGCATCCTAAAGTCCTCATACAAGTGTTGGTAAAATGAAGATTTTAACACGAAAAACAAGATTTTGGAATTTCTTTTTAAAAATAGCACCATGGATTTCAAGATGAGACCCTCCAAATTTGGTACTTAACTTATTACTTTTGGCCAATTTAAGGCACACGGGGCGCTATGGAGCCCCCATGAAACGCACGAACCCAATCGCTACTTAACTTTGTAGTTTCAAATAGGTTTGACAAAAACAATAATGCCTCATATAGACCCTACAAATACATCCCATTATGCAAAATGCATCAATTAATTTCAGCAATTTCTGGCCGAGTGCATAGTGTCGATTACACAATTTTACAACTGAGATGAAGAATTGTGTAAGTCCTAGAAAACACTAAGTTTAATGTACCTGGTCCAATATCTACTGGTTGCATTCAGCCATGTTAAATTAATAAAGTACCTAGAAAAGCCAAGATTATAAGGCCCAGTTAACTGTTGTAATAAAAGAAGACCAGTGACTAGTAAGATGTTATTGTCTGACAAATTACAATTTTACAGAACAGAGTATGAAACGTTGTCATTTTCATTATAAAAAGAACCTCCTTACAATGGACTACCAATGACTTGAGGAAGACAGCATCATTTCACACAATTAGTTTTTGTGGAGGCAGAGTGGTGGGAGAGAAGAGAAACAGCAACTCTGAAATGAGATGCGGAAAATTGCCTCAATTGAGAAGGAGATTGAAAGTTAGGATAAATTAAATGGGGATGAGAAAGATTTGAAACAGTTTTATTGACAGCATTGACGGAAAAAAAAAGGAGTACTTTCTCAGGAACTGTCCTTATGTAGCTTTGTTCAGTGTTGCGTTTTTAATAATTACCCACAATTCTTGAAAATTGTCAAAAATACATGCAACCCTCTCCTTGAAGCTATGCAAACTCTTCACTACAACCCATATTAACATCTAGATTTATTGTATTAACCTCCCATATGTTTGAATTCAAATGGGGAATAAAGGGGTGCATTTGTATGGAAAGTGGTAAATCAAGATGGAAAGTTTTGTTTAAATGTTTGGTTGGTTGTATGAGAGAGTTGAACAGCACACAAAGAAGGATTTAAAAACTGCCTGTGGATGGTTTGTGAAGTATTTCATATAGACGCAATATACAGAAAAAGGCACAACAAACACTTCATTTCTCTATTCCTTCCATGTAACTGAAGTCAGACTAACATGTCCATTCCTTCACCTTCCTGGCTCTTTTCTCCTTACTTGACTTTAATAGCACAGCTTCTGTCTGCTATTTGTTCAAAGGCTTGTGTATTACATCAGTACAAGAAAAAGTGAGTGACCTCGGGGCTACGGTACATTGATTTTTCCAACGTTACTTCTTGACTGCATAAAAGCTTTTTCATGTATGATATAGACACAACAGAAGACTAGCATTTATTATTTACAGTCGAACATTCAAGATATCTGCAATGGTTAGGTGTTTGAGCTGGCAGCGCTGCTCAGTGGTTCAACTTCCAATATTTGAATTGGGAAATTGGATAGAGAGTAATGAACAACAACAGATAAAGTACAAATAAAATGTGTCCAATTGTCAGATTGTGATGTGAGAATGCAAACTTGCAAACCTTGATTATAGTACACACTTTAAAATGAGCTCTCCCTCTGATCCTCAGCACTTGGCAGAGCTTTATTCTTTCCATTTACTGAATCACTTGGGGGCTACTAGATCCCACTGATACTTAGGGAACAACCCCAATTTGCTTCCAAACTCCTGTACTTTATATAGGTCAGACAGTGCACACATTTTTCAATTTACACCTACGTAAGCAGTTCCATGCCATACTGAAATAAAGGAAATGTTTCATAAAACCAATAAATCACAGTCTTGACATTAAAATCATTTGGCTCATTTTTGTAGATACCTATTAGTGTGATATCACTTTGGTCTGCATTCATTTGTCTATTAGTTTGTTTCCACCTATAAAACAATACAGTTAACTTTGATAGTTGATTTATACTGGGTATACTGTACTGTGATAGCTGGAAGAGGAAAACTATTTACAACCACTGGCCTCAGTGCATGCTTCTAAAATTACTGAATTTGATAAGCAAAAAGTGCATCTATAAATCACAGTAGTGATCTCCGCAGTGGGGGAAAAAAAACCCTGTCCCTTACATGAATGCAACATACGCTTTTAAAATGTGCTAACAAATGTGCTTACATAGAAGTATTTTCACAACCATATAATGGACACATTCAGAAAGTCAAGGTCCACTATCAAAATGTCAAACGGTATACCTGAAAGCTCATGTGAATTTCAGGTTGTTTCACCACATTCGTTGAATGGGAGCACAGTGAGAGGATGTGCCAGAGACAGAAAAATGAACAGGCCTGAACTCCAATGCACTGACTTTGAAGAAGTGCTTTTATCTTTTCTGAGTTCTTCTTGCTTTAGGTAAGAAACAGACGCAGAATCCAGAATAAATCATAAGGGCAGAGCGAAGAAAAAAAACAACAGCTGAAAACAAATGGCACTCATTCAAGGCAAAGAACATTTATCACAATGTTTGGAAATTTATAGTGAAGTGCTAAAACAGCTAAAGCCAAACTTATTTGATAAACGATTTGATAAATGTCTCTGGGAACTTGTAAATAACCATTGACACAAAGATTTACTAATGTGTTACTAGTCTGTTTGACTGACTATATACTATTTCTGTTCAGAAACAAGTGTTTAGGGGGATTTTTTGGCAGGATTTTATTATTTCCTTAGCTGTCCCCATGTGTCACTAGTTGGAGGACGTTTTGCTTGTCACATGCTTTTAAAGTAATGCATTTATAAACCATGATTCTCAACCAGAGTGTACTACAATAGGGTTCACTTATCCAAATACTGTTTTATTTTGAGAGAAATTGTGTTTTACTGTACTTGGCATAAACACAATAAAGAAGATGTCCTCTCTGCTGATACAATAACCGGTGGTTCAATAATGATCCAGGGTCCCTGTCAGCAAGATTACGGGAAAACTACTACCCCGATTTTCATGCAACTTGATGGAAGGGGGCCAAGGGAGAACCCATTCAATTTTAGATCAAAACTATTTCACATGTAAATAATATGTTTTGCATCAAAAAACAAAAGACTTCTGTCTATCAGTTAGTCCAATTCACTTCTGTGTGTCTGTCCACAGTAGGGATGGGCATTCAATTACATTTTCTTCGTCAATTAACGATCGACTATCGATTAATCAATATTTTTATATTAAAATTAATTATTTATTTAACTTTTTATAAATTAAAAACGCAATGAAAATACAAAAATACAGCGTGTTTTTCCTTGATGAGATCTTAATTACAAGAAGAACAACTTGTGGCAGTAAACCGAGACCCTCGTTTGTTCCAAAATAATAAATAAAAAGAATCATGTTAAATAATAACTTAACCAAAAACATAATACTGAGATCTGACAGGTTTTGTCAAAATGTAACTCAAAACTATCCAAGGCACGGACAAAGCCTAATTTAAAATAACCAGTATCTCACATAGAACTTCTGCACCAGTCTACTGGTTTTTGTTTGAGAAAAATAAGCAGGTTGACATGATCTGGGGTCAGACGCGACTGCTACCTGGTGACCGTCAGTCCAGCCGCCGAAAACACCCGTCGGCCGGGATGCACAGCTACCTCCGCGCTAACTTGGCCAGCCCGGGCCGGGGAACCTTATTCCGTTCTTCGTAGTGAGTTTCTACCAGTCTGGTGATGGTACGTCGTGACGGAATGTGACATGCTGGTTCCAATATCCATCTCAATGAACGTGCAGATCCCTTGGGTCATTTCCTCTGCTCGTTGTGCATCGCAGCTCCTCCGTGCTAACACCGAGTTGATGCTAGGTTGAGACTGAGAGCAGGACGCACCGCCATTAATAACCAGGGTCGGATGTCGGATGTACGGATGTGGTACATCATATGTGGTACATCATTTGAGTCGTGGCCGTGTTGTACTTATACACAGCATCGCAGTGTTTGCAGTGAACTAAGTCGTTTTTTAAATCAAATGGTCCCACGCCACACTCCGCTGTGACCTCTTCATGATTACTTTTGAAATCAAAACGGAAACTCGCAGGTAACTGAGTAGCCTATGGCGCCCCCGGGTGGTAAAATGTTTAATTACAAGATTGTCACAGTGACAATTAATTTCATTGCTTCAAGCCTCACACTACGCAACCTACATTAGTTTAATCGATGACAAATTAACGTGATTGACAAAATTCTTAATGATCAATTATCGATCGTCGATTAATCATGCCCATCCCTAGTCCACAGCCCATTGGGTTGCCTTGACACTGACACAAAACATGGATCAGTAAGGGAGTCAGTCTGTAAGGGACAATCACTCTCCTTAACTGCACCATCTCCCGGTCTGACAAAAACTACATTTTATGAATATGTACATTTTGAATATGAATAAAACTGAGGTAAAAAGTTGCAATGTGCATCATTTCATGATCTTGTGAAAACCACCCAACCGACAAAAACGAGTCTAATGGCGTCTTCACGATCTCTACAAGAGTTTGTTCCAAGATATTTTCAGCCACTGCTGAAAGTGTACATAGAGCAGACAAACCTCAAATATCTGCTGACATAAGGTGACACATAATGACGCAAGGATCAGCAATAAAACTGGAGACTGACTTTGTACAAGTGCAAAGGCTGCACCTACACCCCAGTGATTTCTGGTTACTGAGACGCACCCTTCGCTGCCTCTGATGGTGTGCAAGAGGACGCCAATCTTTCTGAAACTGGCAGTAATTGCTCTCATTTAGAGAAGTGAAATGTATAGCTGACTAATGGGCTAAAGCACGTTTCAAGTATTAAACGTAGATGTGTACATCTGCATCTAGAATTTATAATCTAATTTGCAGATTTCTGCCCAGAAATACTCTTTAAAGATATATATGTAATATTTCTGCATTAAAATGTCTAAAAACGACTAATCATATGTTATATTTTTTTGTCCGTAGTTTTTATCGACGACATTTCATTTCCGGGATTGTTCAGGGATGTCCGTCACCTTCCACTTTCTTTGTATTTGGCATTTCAAACTCCGGTGGATTTATGAGGACTATGGTTAACTGTTTCTCAGATCTCTGCAAGGTAAATCCAGACAGCTAGCTAGACTATCTGTCCAATCTGAGTGTTCTGTTGCCAGAGATGGGAAGTAACAGAGTACAAATACTTCGTTACTGTACTTAAGTAGATTTTTCAGGTATTTTTTCTTTACTTTACTATTTATTTTTGTGCCGACTTTTTACTTTTACTCCTTACATTTTTAACACAAATACCGGTACTTTCTACTCCTTACGTTTTACAAAAGTGGCTCGTTACTTACCCACTTACAAAAGTGCGATGATACGTAACAACATTGTTTGTGACAGAACGTCCTCATTTTCATTCATAAATTCACCCCGTCTGTGTTGGGAAGCTCTGACATTTGGACCTTGGGGGCTTCCGTGGCCCTTGATCTGACGTGAAGTCACTTAACGTTACTAAGCAACAACAAGTTGCATTCTTTGCGCGGCCTTTCCTTTCTCGCAACTAGTTACCTAGAGTTTGAACTAAGTTTTATAAGTAACGAGATATGAAACGAAACAGACCTAAATAACACTACTTTAGTGTTTTCTAAAGTCTGTCCCTGAAGCTGCTGCCACGTCGGGTGATACTGCAGCTGCCACCAACGTTAGCCTACTGTTACCTGGTAAGTGAGAGTAGCCTAGCTTATATGATACCGCGTGCGTGTGTGTGCGCGCCTGTGTGTGTGCTGTGTGTCTATGTGTGTGTGTGTACAGCAGTAAACAGAATACAAAGTTTATATTTGCTTGTTTCAGATGACGAGAGAGACAGTGAGAACTCCTGGCCTTCATAAGGTCAATGACTATGCAACATTAGAGTAAATTCTTAAATCTTAAATATGCATTGCTTTACACAATTAAATGACTATATGTAATGTAAGTTAGCAATGGTCAGATAATTAACTAAAATAGAAAGAGTGGAGCTTTTTTCTCCTTCCGTCTGCTTTTTATGCATTTGTTAGCCATGGTGTTGAAGATTGTAAACCGTTTATTAAATACTTTTGAGTAAATGTAGGCCCTTATCAGCAGATTTTACTGCTAATCGATACAAAAGTTGTATGATGATGCTAATTATTAGTCATGGTTTTGTGTGGCAGTGGGGGGGTGTTGGGTGTTGCGTTTCTCAAAAAGTTAAATCTGTCTTATCTTTTCTCAACTCTAAGTGTTGTTTTTCCAGGACTTTAAATAAACGGCATCAATACTTAAACGTCTGTTGCCCGTGTACAGTTCGTATTCAGAAACGTCACAGTACCGACTGTATGGGGTGTCGCTTCGGGACAGGCAAGTATGAGGCTGGGAGGGGAAAATCACAGTATACTCACTACAAAAAAATAGACTACACCACTGGTTAGTTCTACTCTAAACGTATGCAGAACTTACATGTAGATTCATTTAAATGTTGATTAAAAATGGAACTGGATCTGTGAATTATTACAGAATCACAATTGAATTCATATCTTGCTACTCAGTCAGAATCTTATTAACCTGGAGTCCCAGTCTCTGTCACAATAATCATATATGTGATGTTTTAGGCCTTTTGGCAGACATCCATTTAAAAACGTAGACAATGACATATATACATAAAGATCCTTTTCTCCATGGCTACTGAAGTTTCTCAGCTTGCACTCTAGTAACATTTGTGGTCCAGGTAGCTTTGCATAAAAAATGGTTGTCATTCGCAAGGCTACCTTTACTTTTATACTGTAAGTACATTTCCAAGCCTGTACTTTGTTACTTTTACTTGAGTAAATAAGTTAAATCCGTACTTCTACTTTTACCAGAGTATTTTTTAACACAAGTATCTGTACTTCTACTTAAGTATGAGAAGTGAGTACTTTTCCCATCTCTGTCTGTTGCACAACTAAAACAACCTTTGAACGTACAAGTTCCTTCCTGAGGCTATTTTGCAGAGGCACAGTTGCTCCGTCCGGCACCTAGCGCTGCCCAAGACGATTGTGATTGGTTTAAAGAAATGCTAATAAACCATCGGGGAATGCTGTGTTGACTAGCCAGAACCTCCTTCGCAGCGCCGGCAATGCGAGACTACCTGACCCCACCCCCCCCACCCCGACCGGAGAAGTTATTCTCCCTGTGGTGGGATGTAAAGTTACAACAAACCCCGTTTCCACGGTGATGAAAACATCAGAGAGGAGACACTGACAAGTGAAATATATTGTGATTTTGTGGTTTTAGCTGCTGGCTAATGTTAGCCTGCTTTCTCACTAACCATTTAGCTACCACCACAAATATAATCTAAGTGATTATGTGGGGAAAAACTGCAGCTATTTCATTAGAATGACATGACATGAATAAATGTAAAATGAATAACACTTTAATAGATTCACTTGAAAATAAGACTATTTCGGTCACAGACTGCTGCCTTTGACAAAAACTACTTCCATGTACTCTGGTTTGTAAGTGGGCATTTTAGAAAATGATTCACAAAGTAGGCTTGAAGAGTGATGAGTGAAGCACAGCATTTTAAGGCATAACTGTTTTTACTAAGATCATGTCGTTAATCCTTTCGTAACGTTTTACATTGTGTTAAGCTTTATGATAAATAGTACAATTTCTGAAAGATACTTAAAAGAGTAAACGGTCTTTTAAGACCCCAGAAGACTGCACTGATGTGGGATTCTATTGTTTTATACACCTACTTCAAAGTGTTAGGGATCACGGAGTCTTTTGCAGTTTGTTATTCTGTATTATTTTTGTGATGTGTGAGCGAGTCTGTGACACTGCTAGAGATCAAAGTAAACTCCTAAACAACACACTCCGTGCATAAGACGCTTAACGACTCCTGCTAGCTCACAGTTTAGGTGTGGTATTATTCTTCAGTTTTTGCTGTTTATTCAGGATCAAAGGCAGTGGCATACAGTAGATAACAGATACACAGTATAACACTCATAATTGTTTAATGCTCCCTAAGTTTTTTTCATAGATGAGGGGCAATTAATAAACGCTTTGTAATTAAAATACTAGTGATAATCAGGTTAAACATGTAATCCAGAGCAGCATTTTATGAAAACTATTAGCCTTTTCATGTTGTAAATTGATCACGTTACAATACAAAAAGTAAACATAAGGTGGCTTTAGGGCATTTACAATGCAGTCAACTGAAACTACAAGGACAAATTGCTACATCATGAGGGAAATAACTATGATGTGATTTGATGAGACAAAGATTATGATGAAGTGAAAGACTCAGTGAACCAGGACATACTCCGTGGCTGTGGGCATCTGTCCTTATGGACAGTTGGAGGAACACAATGAGGAAAATATGCTCAGCAAATATGTTTTTACTGAGAAGCACAAAGTCACTACTACTGATAAAATAAGGAGTCAAATATACATCCCTAGTGATGTGGTAGTAACATACTATACATTATAATTAAATGCATTTATTTGTCCCAGAGAGACAAATAAATGGCACTGGGAAAGGGGCATCATAGCAGCATGCTGCAGATAGGATTGGTCTCATCTCAGGTTGTCTTGTCTTAGACCTGCTGGTATAGTAAATGACCTCATTTAATGAAGGGAGCATCCACAACCCGTTTGCCTGCCATGTGCTGGTGCACATTATTAACATATAAATCCAGCAGCACACCCTGGAGTTTAATAAGTCCAGGATTATACGCACATACTGTCAGCCCCCCCCCTCTCCCTCTGTTTCTATCTCTGCCTCACTCGCAATCTGTATCTCCCGCTGCTTACTCTTTTACTGTACCTATCTTCTCTGCTTTTATCCCTGATGGCTGGCGTGGAAACAATTTCTCTTGCATCTAGCAGTGATGAAAAGAGCCTCCTGTGAAGACCGCTTTGTGTCCAGCTCTGACATTTCTATTTGTTTAGAACATGGCTGTTGATGCTTTGACAAAGTTTGAGATGTTGGATTAGAGCCTGGTCATGTTTCTGTTTCAGACTGAAGTACTTGACCTTTGATTGGAATCTGTTCTGTGTATTTGCTCGCAGATGTTGATTTAGGTTGGATAGATCTTGATGGCCTTCTTTGTTTTTCCCCAAGGTTATAAAAGGTTCCTTGTGCCTCCAGTCTAGCCATGAGATTAACTTGATTCATGGTATTATGAGAAATAAAGTGATGGTTCTAACATTTGGAATGAGTCATACTATTCCTTTGGATTTGACAGCAGGTTGATTATTTTTTATGTGATTTCCAACCAGCATGTAGTCTGCTGTCTTCTGCAATTAAGTACTGTATTTCAGTATTAGATCAGATTTGAATTTCACTTGTACAATTGCAGGACATTTGAGCAGATTGTACTATGTATACAAAGTATTGTGGGGGATGACCAAAATGGATTTGTAAGGGGAAGGCAAGTTTTTTTTTTAATGTAAGGCGCATTCTCAATGTACCGTACTGCCAATAAGAAGAAAAAGACACGGCTCTTCTCTTGCTTTATGTGGAGAAGGCCTTCGATATGGCTGAGTGGACTTATATCTTTGACATTATAGCTTGATTTGGTTTTGGAAATACTTTCCTTAACTGGATCAAACTATTACATCTCAACCCTATAGCTGAGGTACTGACAAATTAAGTGGTGTCTGAATATTACAAGAGGTTGCGCCCAAGGTTCACCTATCACCACTTCAGTTCATACTAGCTATTGAACCACTAGCAATAGCAATTCGATCTAGTAGGCAAATACAGGAGCCGGTTACACCAACAGGACTTATGCCTGGTCTTCAGCTAAGTAGGTCTTAACTCAGCGTAAGTCCAACTTAATAGTTACGCCAGTTGCACCATCTTGGCTTAAGCCCTCTTCTCACTAAGATTGGCCATACTTCTTATGCCTAGTCAGTAGCAGGCGTAAAGTCGAAATCTAACCAAAGAAAGGAATAAGTAAAGTAGGTGACCTCTTTAAAGAAAAGATTTTAATGACATCTGAAGAAATCTCTCTAATGTATATTATTCCAAGGAATTTTTTCATTCATGAATTGTATGGCAGTCAAAAAAACAATGAAACCAAGGCAGTTTGCACAAGCTACGTTTATTGCACTGACTGGAGACCACTGGACATCAGTAAGCAGCCATTTCTTGGTGGAACTGCACACAAACCTAATCAATGACAAATGGCAACTGCACTCATTTGCTTTAGGTGTAGTGAAAGGCATTTTGCTGAAGGTTCTTCAAGTTGCAAAGGAGTGGGAGATAACAAGACAAGGTCACCACTATAGGTACAGGTAGTGCTCGCAATATGATTGCGGTTGCAAGGAGTCCACATATACCAGCATATGCCCTATGTAGCGCACATTATGCAGAGGGTGATCACAGTGGCTCTCTGTGAAAGCGGGTTTTAACAGTGCTTAAGCCAAGTGCCATAAAATAGTAAGACATTTCAAACACAGCAGAGCTGAAAGTTCAGCATGCATCTCTCATGAAGTTAAGTCACTCGTCCAGGATGTATCCATGCATTCAAATTCAACTCTTGAAATCATAAAGCTTGTCCAACAACAAAAACCCACTGAAGGCAACGCTGGCACAGCAGAAGCACAATGTAGCCATGGTAATATCAGCTGTTTATGACTGGCTGATAAAGTTGTAAACACTGCTGGAGCTATGCAGGCGATTTCCCTATGCTCTCCATTTTATTTTCTGACAAATACAATTAATATAATAGTCACTTTGTTATTGTATTTTAAAAACATTTTTAGTCTGTTATCTGAATGAAAAGAGTAGTCATTCTGTTGGTCGTGTTTGTTGTTATGCCATTGAGCAACTCTGTCTGCTCCGTGGTGCTGCCTGCACTCTGCCACCTCTTCCCTACAATGGAGGACGCAGATGTTTACCCTGCCTCCATAGTGTGCTTCAAGGCTGCATTTGCCTTAACACCTTAACAGACAAAGGAGAACACAAACCTGTCATGGCTAAAGGCAGCAACAGCTCTAAATCCTAGATTGAAGGACCTCAGGTGCCTGCCCAGAACATAGAGGGAAGAGGTGTGGCGAAAGATGAGCGAAATGCTGATGGACAGAGAACCTGCATCCCAGCCCTGCAGAGAGGAAATGGAACCAGAGCCACCAAAGAAGAAATGGCCCTCCTACCGACAGGGTCGGTTTCAGAGTCTGATGATGAGGCACCTTCCACCAGAGGTGTAGACTCGAGTGACATGACTTGGACTCGAGTCACTAATTTGATGACTTTAGACTCTACTCGAGAAAATCAGAAAAGACTTACAACCCCTGACTCGTGACTTCACTTGGACTTTAGACCTGACAAGACTTGATACTTGCCCCAAAACTCCAAGATTAAAAAGTATGTTATTTAAACGTACAATATGTAATTTTCTGCCGCTAGGGGTCTCTCAACCAAAACAATGGATGGTAAACACGGACTTTTGATGACATTGGTAAGTTGCGTGGAATTATGGGAGTTGTAGTTTTTAATGTTAAACACCTGCGCTGATTAGAATGCATCTGTTCACGAACACGTTTACCCATTCAAGGTTATTCACGTTACGTTTAGTATCGTTTATTTGTGACATTCTAATAAAATTCCCCCAACATAATTACGTTTTTCTTGATTCGATCTGTATTGGTAGCTGACCAGTTAGCTAGCTAGTGAGCCAGCAAGCTAACGTTAGCCAGCAGCTAAATCCACAGTGACTATCACAACATATTTCACATGTCACTATCACCTTTTGGATTGTTTCAACACACTGTTTTCCGACGCTTCATTAAACTGCCGTTAGTGTTGTAAGCACCCAGCACCGGAGTTAAGTGCTGTATAGTACTTATACTGTATGGACTGCTGTAATGTTGGCTGGCTATGGGCTAATGGTAACTGGCTATTGCTACATGTCCCAGCTGTGTTGTCAGCTGTTATCCCAGGCAGACAGACCGGGGTGCTAGCTGGCTAAATTAGCATTAGATTAGTCATCTTATCTATACAGCTAACGTTAACATTACTGGTAAACTCATTCGGGGGTTAACCAAGCGCTGCTTTTATCCGTGGTGAAAACAATCATGCTACCAATAACTTTATGAGCATGTTGAACGATGTGGTAACCATATACAGTCCCTCCAGAAAAACGCGGAGTTTTTTCGTGATTGTTGCGGGCAAAAATCCTTGATTATGCGGCACGTTTTCTTAAAAAATGCGATGGAATATGCGGGATATTTATGCCATTTTATGCGATGAAATTGCGGGAACTTGCAAAAATTGCGGGAACTTGCAAAAACTGCGGGAACTTGCGGGAACTTGGAAAAACTGCGGTTTGATGAAAAAGAGAAAAAAAGTGATTCCCCCAACACCGTGTTCTCAGTAGGTGAAATTACGTCACTTCATAACGTTCCCATGGCAACAGGGGAAAATGGCTGCTCTTGTGTGAAGTAAACGCAACATTTTTGAACTTTCTGCTGAGATATATGTAGGGTTGGGTATTGTTTGGTTTTTTTTCTGATACTGGCGCTAAATCGGTACTTTTAAAACGGTGCCTGAACCGATACTTTTTAAGAAAGTTTTTTAAAAAGAAGAAACAAGAAGGATAGGCCTACTCAACAACAGTCGGTGACATTAAGGACACGTTGTTTATTACTAAGGCCATATGGTCAAAATTAAATGATTTAATAGTAATGTAATAACTATAACTTATAATAAACAATAACTTATTTCACCAGTAAATTGCTGTTGGACGACAAAAACAGCAACCAGATGGGAAAAGGGTATTTTACAATAACCAACCAAAACCAAACAATTACCAGTGTCCGTGAATGCCCCATCTGTGCGTTTCCGACGTCGGCAGCTGCTGCGCTGCAGAGCAGACTGTTGATATACAGTCACACTTTACACTGTTTAACGTCACCTGTCAGCATTTTAACCGTGTTTAATCACGCTGCTAGCTAACGGTAGGCTAACGTTACCTGCTGTCCAGTGTAGTGTAAAGTCAGGCACCGAAATAAGGCACCGAAATCTTCGTTCTTATTCGGTCTCGTTAATTACTACCGTTTACGTCGGATCCGGGGGCCCATTGGCACCGAGTTTCGGTACCCAACCCTAGATATATGTGACTTTTTTGCAACGAAAATGCGGGGATTATGAAATCATGCAAGCCCCGCATATTTTGCGCGGAAATCGGCAATTTATGCGGCGAAAGTGCGGCGTTTTTAAATGCTGAACTTAAATGCGGCCCCCGCATGAATATGCGGACATTGGCTGATTATGCATTGAATTCTGCGATCGCATAATCGCGTTTTTCTGGAGGGACTGCATATAATGCTATCCACCAAGCATTAGCTAGCATTAACATTAGCTAGTCAACCTGGTCAACCAACACATTGTAATAACGTTAAGCTGGATCAATATTGATATGTATCAATAAATAATCTCTGCTGTATTACTGTGTTGCAAAGTGGCATGTTGTTAATCACAAAATGATGCTGTGTTTTTGATCAGCTGATGAACAGCCTGTTTGAGTTTAAATGCAGTTTTCAATAAATTGTCTACTCTAAATTTGTTGTCTCTTACTCCTGTTTCTTCTTTTGGCAATTTGAAGCAGCACTTGCAACCCAGTTATGATCCACTAGTGCGAAATGCGTAAGACTTGCAATGCTTACCCTGGTCTTAAGATTTTGTTCAGGAGTGTATATGGAAGTCGGATGTGTGTTGTCCATTGTACTATGGTCTGCTGGTTTGGAGTTGAACAGAGAAAGAGGTGGTGAGGTAAAGAAGCCATAGTAAACACAAGAAAACTAATATGAATGACAGAAACCAAGATGGCTCAAACTTTGGCTGTGCTTTCAGGAAATGAAGATTCTGAAAGTGTAAAAAGGCTTTACTTCTCCAAAAGTTGTCATGTCATAAATGCAATCAAGCTGTAAGAACGGTTCTCTCCTGGCTCATTGAATGACAATTGCGAATTTACCGATGTACATTTGTGTAAGTGAAATAATGACGGGCCAACTTGCCTCATCAGGGCAGGCAAAAACATTCATCTTGTTTTAATCACTTTGAGACAAGTGCTATGATTTTTTCTGATTTCCAAGATATAGTTTTTTCAATTGAACAGCAACTATCAAAAATAATCACATTATAAGTTAACATTCAATGTCATGAGCTCTATTTCTCTCCAAATGTGCCTGTAGGTTTTATAATTATCTCTCATGTTTATCTAAACTGGGACCATTGTTTAGTCCAAGACAGATTTAGCAGACCTATGCAGAATACCTTGGAGTATTTCAAAGATGTTTGATAAATACAAGCTCCTGTACCCTGACAAATCCCAGGCCACAGAAATATCGGAATATCGCAAGAAACATTATTATCCTTTAATTAATCTTTACATCACACTAATCCTGATTAGGATAATCATAAATCTACATGCAAAGTAAGCCTACAGAGATGAGTGAAGGGTCAATTAATCTTCATGGATGACTCCTGAGTGAGTTCAGAAACACTACAGCTAAATAGTTACAACTAAAAAACATTTGACACAAAAATCCGTCAAACTCACTTGACTCAATCTGATGTTTGTGGCTTTATTGAGTCAGGTTGACAAGACAAGCATGCCAGGTCAGGGAGGAAGCTCTATCCGTTTAAACGCCTACTTGACATCGAGACACAGGGACTTGACAAATCTCTTTATGGGTCCCTGAAGAGGTATCACTCTGACCTGCGGTAGCCACTACGCTACACTTCTCTGGGTATAAAGCAAACATTCAACATTTATTGTGGCATTTTGATTTATTCTCTTTTTGTGTCCATTTCCCCATAGACTTCATTCTGTCTGGAGTTCAGTTTCATAGTAATTCAATCTTACTTTTTTACTTGACAAAAACAGCTCCTGAGATGTCGTTTCAGAAGTGCCTTCAACAACTGCTGAGCCATGGCACAAATGAGGAGACAAACTCAAAATGTAGCAAAGAGGGCCAAGAGCCACACTGGCGTCAAACTTTAAAAATGAAAAGTTGTTCCTCAAAACAATACTGCTGCCGTTTGACTGCCTTGAACCGTGACTGTACAAACAATTCCAGTTGTTACTCAGGTCCTAATTGACACACATGAACCCAATGAAATAGAAAATATTTGCTTTCACTCTCTTTAATAATGACTGCATTAGAGCTCACACCAGCCTGTTACTGTCTCCTGCAAAAGGTCGCCATTTACAACACACTCCATATGTCCTCCTATACAACATCATCACGTTCTGTTAACGAGTTTGTTCAAGAGCAGCCCTTTGTAAAAACGTTCAGCTCAGCCCATCTAAAACAACACACATTCACACCGCTGGGAGACTGAATTAAGTGTGGAGGAGTTCTCCCATGAGAACGTGTAGCTATACAGTACAGGGAAAAGCCATTGACTGTGAATTGTGACCTGATACTCAGTACAACCATTGTGGGCAGAGCACGTCTGATAAGCCTGAATACATCATGAAGTCAATTGAAGAGCTTGAAAAACCAAAGGCGTTTAATGTTTTGATTTTTTTTAATCTCGCTAAATAGCATATAAAAGGAAAATGTTGCGTAAATAATTGATCAGGCTGTAGATGGGAGTGCATTAGGATCAAATTAAAGTGCAACAGTCATGTAAATATTCTTCTCTCAGACTTTCTCTAAATATGTTTTCTGCTTTGTGTCCGAGTCTGTCTGTCAGTTTGTCTTTCCCCCTCTTCCCTCTTTTGCTCCTCCCTTCCCTCCTCTCTGCGCCAACTCTCTCCCTCTAATACACTGCAGCAGTTGTAACTCTTACATCACCCCCCTCTCATCATTTTGGAGGTTGGCGGAGAATATTGAACAGTCACTTACCCTCATATTGACATGACTCTAAATAAAGCACAGAATAGTTGATATGTTTTCTATTTTCATCTCCTGTCTATTTCATGTTTGACGTGTGTGCGTCTCAAGCGGGGAGGGAGATGAGTACTCTTTCGTCTCTTTCTCACATGATGGTGTCGAGAAAAAAAAAAAAAAAACTTGATCTCACCTTGACATTTCTTTTGCATCCTTCACTTACCGACTGCTGGATATGTGCAATTTTCACACAGCAACCATCCTGAATCATCAGGAGACATTTCTGCAAGAGACTGGTGTGTCTAGAATTCACAATACCATCATGCCTCGCACACATTGATTTTTCTTCAATGCAGTGAGAATGTTATTGACTTGGAAAGAGAGATAGAGAAGAACTCGTGGCAAGGATGTTGGTGCATATTCTGACATTTGAGATTGTACTTGTAATACCCTCTGGTGCTCTGTCATCTAATAACAAACAGGCTGCACTCTGGCCTATATATAAATTCACTGTTGTATGAGAGTAAAACAAACCATTATAACAAGCAAAGAGAATATATTGTAGGCACATATAGTTACATACCTTATCATTAGCGATATTATCAAAGAAAAGGAAAATGCCCTGTTAGTGTTGAATGATGGGCTCTGGCATTAAAGGCATCTATACAAACAAGTAAGCAGACATTCTCACTGACTCATTTAATGAGATGTTATCATTATGAGCAAAAACTTAGTCATACATTTTTCTGCTTTAGCACAGCCCACACGTCACTCTGAGGCACAAAGCCATAAGCCTAATGTGTGTCATTCCAACACATTGTACATATTTTCTTGTGTGGTGAAACCATACATGGGGGCACATTAAATATGAATGTAGAGGAGAAGAAAGCCCACATCACTCCCAGCTCTGGTAATTACCTCCACTTCTGAGAAAAGCAAACAGTTCTTAGATTTGGCTCCACCACCTTGCACATTAACATTGCCATTTGTAGCGTGAAATGTCTCTTACTTATAAATGAATACACTATAGAATGTAAACAGCACGTGCTAAGATGAAGAGGCATTAAAACAGAAATCCGTCAGGCTGCCGTGATGCTGCTATGGGACATCTCGTATATAGATTTCCGATGAAAAGATGAATTTGTAGAGCGGAAAGAAACTGTGCAAGTCTGTTTTTCTCTTGTGTGGCTCATCTCTAATTATGGTTTTGAAGTTGATGCGTCAATAAAAAAAAAAATCAGTGCTAGTACAGTGTGTTGGGATTTTTGCCAAACAAGAAGAATGGAATCTTAAATTGCAAAATGCTTGTCTTCAACTTGAATTAAACTCTTTTTTTGTGCTGTGTTTTGTTGCTGCTCATAAAAGGTTTCTATTTATTTTGCATTTTGCTCATTTCACAAACTCTAGGGTTTGGGCTTTAATTTCACAACCCTAGGTTTTGTGAAATAAGTGGGCTTAATCTAATGAAAAAATGAGCATATGTCAATCTAGGGCTGGGCAATATATTGATATTATATTGATAGCGTGATGTGAGACTAGATATCGTCTTAGATTTTAGATATCATAATATTGTGATATGACATAAGTGTTGTCTTATCCTGGTTTTAAAGGCTGCATGACAGTAAAGTCATGTACTTTTCTGAACTTACCAGACTGTTCTAGCTGTTCTATTATTTGCCTTTTCTCCACTTAGACATTATGTCCACATTACTGATGATTATTTATCTAAAATATAATTGTGAAGATATTTTGTCAAAGCACCAATTGTCAACCCTGGAATATCGCCGCAATATTGATATTGAGGTATTTGGTGAAGAATATCGTGATATCTGATTTTCTCTCTATCGCCCAGCCCTATGTCAATCTCTTTTCCCTGTAGTGAAGTGTTTTGACTCTTTTACTGCCACAGAATAACACATTACGACAATACATCAACTTGTAATACTTTTTCTCCTTATAAACAAACGCGTATATATTTTCAATCAAATCATAACTCCCGTTTTTTCAAATGAGTTGAGCTACACCATAATCTTTCCGTGTACCCCTGCCAACTGCAGAAATAACACCATCATGATCTGTATCTTTAATCCAAGGCTAACATTAACATAGGCATTACAGTACTTGCATCAGTTATGCATCTTATGTAGCGAGCAGTCATATCCCCTTTAACCCCCTACGCAGAGATCTATCATCTGATGCGTTTTGGATCATGTTCAAGTCCCTCTCTCACAGTATTGATGGCCTGGAGATTTACTTCTCTCAGTGTCAGCTGAGGTGATGCATATTGAAAAGCTTAGCGCACTGTGGACATCGGAGCTCTACCATTTGATCTGCTTAGGTTCAGCAAAGCGGTGAACTCTGTGTTTTGGGATCTACAAAATAAATCCTATAAATGGAATATTCGCTCAGGAGGGTGTTGAGTTCCTAGTTTATGAGGGAGTCAGTAATCCCATAAAGTCTGGATTTGCCTTTCTTTATGAGGCTCACTATTGTGTTGGATCTTATGGGCTTATGTGCTGTCAAACGGAAAAATTACAAATAATTGACAATACCAGGGCCCTGATTACTGATCGAGGGAAATCAAAGATAAACAGCTTTTCCTATGATCGTGCCTCTCCACTATCCTTACTCGGCGAGTTGCTGTGTGTACTGTACAGTACCTCAGAGGATCAATGGCAGATTCAGCCTAATTCTCACCCTTCCACCCGCTCATTTATTTTCATCCCCACACTGTTGCAGAAACATTTCCACTCCCCCTCGTGCCTTGTAGCATCCCCGTCATTGCAAATAGTTATTGAGCAATCTCGGGTTGCTGTACAGCCAATAAACCCGAGCAGATTCCGGACGGCCAATGCAAATCCTCTAACATTGAACAAGGTCAGTCTGGTTTAGTGAGCATCAGCATGTCTTAAAGACACGGGGCAGTCAAACTCTTCTCTGCAGCATCTCTGAGAAAGTCTCTCCAACACCTGTTTACATAACAAAGCATCATAGTCATTACATTTTTCAGCATGTTTACAGCAGAGAAATAAACATCCGTCGACATGGACAACAAAAATACTAAATAGATGTTGACGCTACATTTGTGTGGATAAATGATGGTTGTGTAACCAGCTTGCATGGTATATTTGTCTGCTAGCAGTGTGTGTGTGTGTGTCACCCACTGAGATCATTTTGATTTACGTCTGAATGCACCAGCAACGCTGAGATTCATCCAGATATATTTTTATGGAGCTGGTGGAATGATACAGGTCAAGTCATCCCTTTCTGTACGCATCTCATGCAGTGCAATACAATAATAATCAACGATATGTGACATTTACCCTGTAATGTCACCAATGGACATTTGCGACTGTATTATACATCTAGCTGTCTCAATGGCAATCCTACACTGACAAGAGACATCCATCCTAAACGAATATAGCTTAGGTATTATTTAAGGACCGTATCCTACAGTATTAAATTTGTAGGCCCTCACAAATTTTAACATGTTTCTCTAATCAAATTATAATGCAATACATTGACTTATTCTATCCTCGCTGACCTTTTTCTTCTCTGGGAGCTGCAAGGGCAATTATTAGACACTAAAACAATGAACACAGCATAGCCACGTGTCCATCATGGCAATGGGACAATTAAACAAGAATATTTATAACAAATAAAATAAAATAAAAATGAGTCTGCCATGCACACGAATATCTTAACTGAATTACTCTTCCAAAGTAGGAAGAAAAAAGGCAGTACATCATTCTCGACCTTGGAAACTTTCAATCGTATATGATCAACTTGTGGAATTGCACTTTCCTTCAAGTGCTCAGCAAAAAAGGATATTTGAACATCTTCAATTTTGAGGGGAACTTATTTTGCTGATGAAAACCATGTCATATAATCCAAGCTCCGTAACAGCTAATAAATTGACCTTTTGGTGAGATTTTTTTCCAACATTATTTTGTATAAGTTCAAACCAGAAGATTAACTTTATTTGTGCTGTGTCAATACCAAAAGGCAATGTATATACTTTAAACAACTGTTTAAAATTCTGAGGCAATAAAATTAAATTGTAAACAAAAACAGTTGGCAACATATCCAACTTTCAGTAAGCACCTCAAAGGTTTTAGAAATTTGACATTTCAGAAAAGGTTATCCAAATTCACAAACATGAAATGTGTCAGTGCTATCTGAAAGGGGGGATCTTTGTCTAAAACCACTCAACTGGAATCAAATTAAAGACTGTGAAACAAATACTGAGCGAAATGAGTCCTTATCAGGCAAAATCATTAAAGCTAGATATTTATACACAGTTATATTTGATTTAAATGTCTGTTTGACAATTCAACCTGTGCAGCAGAAGGTGTTATGCTTTACAGTGGTACCTTGTGGTGGTAGTGGACTGAATTGTCAACCTGAGGCTAAATGTGCCCTTGGCAGGTGAACTGAGGTGTGTGTTATGACTTTTGGTGAGGCTATATCAGATGGCCTGGGAAATCATGACGATGACTGGCCGAATACTGTTGATTGTGCCTGAGGCTCCTACTTCAGTGGCCACTCCCACAGGGAGTTGTTAGGGTTGGAGTATATTTCCATTCAGAATGTTCTCTAAATAAATGAAACATTATGCCACAGTCAAATCCTGGAGTCATTTGGGGAAACAAAGAATTACTATCTATACATGCCAAATATAACCACAAATAAATTACCTGAAAAAAGGCATTGTGTTTGTTGTGTTTTGTATAATGTTCAGCTTCCAACAGATTGGAGGAGCATGAGTGGGATAAAGAGTTAGATAGAGAGAAAATTAAACAATGCAGCAGCAGACTGTGAATGAATATGGTTCATAAAGATCTCATTTGTATTTTATGTTTGACTTTGATGGCCCTCTGGCTTTTAGAATATGCACATCAATCAGGGAACATCTGAATAGCTCATAATGATGTAGAAATTTATGGCTCTATTGTTTTGAGAGGTTTTCTTTGGGCAGCACAGTCAAAGTGCATGACTCAGCTCAAAGCACACAACAGAACATATCAAGAGATCAGTGAAATCCTGACAATCCACTGACGTCATTGTGTGGAAGATCTGTACAGGCTGAAAGCCTATCTGTGGTTACACAGCACAACCTGTATCCAAGGACAAATGCTTTCATTAACATTTACAGAAAACCCAACAGCAGAGCCAGTGTCGTAAGATAGAAAGAAGGTTGCAGATTATTTGCAGCTCATTGACCTCACTTTCCAACGCGAACAATTTAATGTTAGTGCGGGATCTGGCTGAAAACGTTTTTTACACCTAGTTCAAGGAATGCACTAATCTGTTGTTGGTAGTATCAGTTTGCAACAATTATTAATCAACACTAAGTTGTAAACACTTCGGAAAAAAGTATTGAAAACTTTTTCAGCAACACCGGGTGATCGCGCAAGATCCGGCAAAGAGCAAGACATCTATTGTCGGAAGAGGCTGTAGTGAAGTAAAAAAAGTAGTGAAGAAGGAGCAAGAAGCGAGAGAACAGAAGAAGAGATCAACAAAATGGCAGAGTTTTATTGTTAGTGGGGTAATTTATGAGATACACCTTTGTTATTGGGGGGAGGTGTTTGGCTCGAGGTCATGGTGCAAAGGACCCTAGGGTGAAATTACTCCGAACCATCCCTTTAAAGTCTTTACTTACATGGCCGTACCCACTAGCGAGGTCACCAAAGACACAAACTTGGTATTTTCTCTGAGGTGTATACTGTATATAATAAAAGATATTGTACAACATTTAGATTACTGACTTGCTCATCTGATTGCCACCATTGCTTGCTTGGACAGGCAGCTGAATCCATGCGAAGCGTGATATAGGTAACTAGAGAATTTGACTAGTGGACTGCTTATAGTTCAAAGCCATTCATCCCAAGACATTCTATGACTAGGGATGGGTTTTTCCTTAAAAAAAAGTACCGAAAAGAAAGTAGTAGTAAGTACCAAATCGATAAGCCGTGTCAGTAAGTGTAGTAATACCGTTAAAATCTTAACGATACCCATCCCTACCTGTGTGCTCTCACTAAAACAAACAGTGGCCCTCCATTGTGATGCCAGCTAGTTAGTTTCGCTTTCACCCCAATTTTTATTTTCATTGCAAGATTATCCTAGCAGAGGCCGGTAACATTTACATATACATATCAATTGACCCTGTGTTTACTTTCTTCACTGAGACAAATGAAAATGAAAAGACTACGCCAATCAAAGCTCAGCTTTGGGAAGGGAAAAGATACAGGACAAGATGAGTAGACAGAGAAAAAGGAAGAGAGAAGGTGATGGAGATGAGAGAGGAAGAGCAGGAGCTGCCCACAGTGCCCAGGATAGGATTAGCATGTTGTCCCTGTGCTGTTCAACACAAACAAAAACTGACCTGCTTAAATTCAAAATATGTAATTACCACAGAGATATATGTTCTTGCAGTTGCGGTTGTTGCAGTACAGTGGGACCTATAGTCTCAATATAACAATAGCACAAACACCTAGTTTAATTATAGTGTAATAATATAGTACAATTGTATACATTAATGTAAAACAGTTTGGTCAGGTTTGAGACATTTCTATAATTCAAATCCAAATGATGGAAACTCAAACACAATGATGAAATAAAGGTGTATATCATATTACCCAATTCTTTTTAATAATACATTTTGGCAGGAGAGACAAGTGAGGAGTCACAGAGAAGGGGACAGGCAGTAAATAAAGAGGATGAGTGAGAACAGTAGTGTTAATTTCCCTTTACTTGAACACTTAAACAATTGTCAATTGTCATTTTCAGGTGTTTCATGGTCCTTTTAGCCTCGTCTGTTTTCAGATTGTATATAGGCTCATTCAGTGCAACATTAGTAAGATAAGATCTAGTAGGATCCGTTTTTGGACCTCTATATATAAACCTGCATAGGGCCATGCCTGGATTCATTAAGGAAAGATATGTACTTTACACTCTTTAAATATTAAGCACTCTATCTCAATGCACCACTTCATGCCATGTTGGACATTTCTTCTAACATTAAATTAAACATTTCTCACAAAGCATTAACTGTCAGCATTAGAAATATTTCTCTCTCTCCTGCCTGCTTATTTAAGTCCAAGGAGAGATTTTGGATAAAAAACCCCATCAAATATCACTTTGAGTGGCATTGACAGTGTGAAAGCAGTTTGCCACCTTCGCCTGACTTATATAATATGACATTTTTCCAACTAAATATCAATATATATTTCTGAACTGTGCTACATGATTCAAAGACAGATTGTCAAAATTTAAACAAAGCTTAATGAACTCATTTGAATGTACTCCTGGAGCACAGTTGGTTTCTTAAACTCAAATAAATCCATAAAACATTCCTCTTTCTTTTTACCAATCCTGCTTCTCCTCACTTATTGGATAAATATCAATACGTCTTAATCGTAATGTTACCAATGGATTTAATAGGATTTTATTTTTTTCACAGTGACTGTGACATACTGTTAATTGCTGTTCACCAGGAGGGAGAGAAAATTAGAGTTTGAGATAAGTGTGTGAGATGTCCGTGGGACAATCCAAAACACTGAATATTTGGTGTCTTCCGCTCTACAGTCAGCCCTCTGATTAGAGCTTTTTAACCTGTCCGCACAATTCAGTCTACAGAATGTAGATAAACACACGGCATAGTCATGCAATGCTAATAAATAGCAGATGGCTACATGTAGGGATGGGAATTGATACAATTGTATTGATATTGTTTCCATTATCTATTCTGCCTATCACTTAAAATTCTTTATAGTTTCCCTTATTGATTCCTGATAAATTTTCTGTGTGGGAAAAAAAAAGTATGCCTATACAGGTTTACAGCATCAATGCAACTGTTTTGTCACAGTGTAGATAAAATGAAGGAATATGCATTGGTGGGAGTTTAAAAAGTCATTTTGCATGACCTTTCAAATGATCATGTTACTGTATAATTCTCTGGTTTATCAGTGTATGAACTGCAGACCGAAGTCTCAGTGACTTGTGAGTGATGGCTGACCGCGTTATAAACGTCTTCTGTATGAAATGTCTGTATTGTCACTGCTCTGCATCATATGTTCTGTCGCCTGCATCCAGGCGCTGTCTCACAGTTGCAAAGTTGCTACTACTAGACTACCAAGTAGAATAGCGATGCGCTATCGATTCACCTCACACAAACAAGCAGGTCACGGTTCGGTTCATACCTCGGTTCAGACATCACGGTTTGGTACAATGGAGGGAAAGGCAAAACAAAAATGCAGAAGGCAATTTTTTTTATCGTGCATGTCTCAGGCTGTACCACCCCTGAGCTAGCTGCAACAGCCTGAAGTGTATAAAGTAAGATGTAAACAGTAAACAATAAGTACCCCACATCATCCCCAGACTCCATCTGGAACTTGTAAACAAAGTAAGACAATCAGCTAGTAGTGTGACTATGGGAGACAAGCGCTGCGCTCATATGTGAATGCACAGAGCGGGGATGTTAAAAGAGCAGCTTCGGCTACACAGACCAGTTGACAAGTTTTGGCGTTAGCTTCACACGCTACAGCTAACGGCGGAGCTAACAGCTAACAACGGAGCAAACAGCAGAGCTAACAACTAGCTAACAGCGGAGCTAACAGCGAAGCAAATGGCCCTGGAGGCCATTTGTGGTCGAGGCAAGAAGGGATACAGCTACGTCCGTGTTTGGTTGGTTGTATATGGAAGGGACTAGTTTGCTTCGTGTGGACTCACTGGACCCAGAGTGATAGAGAAAGACTATCGGCTGTGACCAAGGGGCCAGGCTTCTCTCCTCAGAGTGAAGCCTCCTATGGCGCCATTTTGATGCTAATAAGCCATCACCCCCCGTTAGCATCCCATTCACTGCCATTCATTTTGGCGTCACTTTGACAGCCAATAACTTTACATCTGAAGCGTTTCAAGACTTCATTTGTCCCTCGTTTATTTCTAAAGAAACACAACAATGTATGAAAGGCTCCATTACCTTGTACCTCACGTTACAGCTCCGTAGCAGACGTTTTTGTAAAAATAGGCTAACGATTGTGTCATAACCACGCGACTTACTGTCGCATAGTACAGGAATTACCGTATAGTATAGGAGAATCTCGCAGGCAGTTTCGACGTACATTAGCTGTTTAGTTTAATTACTAATGTTAACTAGCATTTTAGTTAGCAATAATTAGCCTGTGCCTATGTTATCTCCTTACATATACCTACGCTCTCCGTCTCTGATAGATTGGGAATGATTGAGATTTCTCTTGGCACAGCTACCAGAAGACTTACAATGTTCAGACACGTTGCTCACGTCACATCTACGGCGGAAAAGTCAGTTTGCAGCTGTGCAGTAACGCTCAGTAACCCTTTCCCATCACCGGAAAAGTGCTGGTAATAGGCTTCACTTGTCTCCGTCGAAAACAGCGGGATCGCTGTGTCCATTTTATATACTGTCTATGGCTCTGACTGGACCGACTCGATGTGTAGGCGGAGCTCGGGAGGAGCTAAGGGGGGCTACAGATTAGGTGTCCGTGTCCCTAAAGAAGCGCGTATCTAATAGTAGTTCCGCATTAAATTAATTAATTTGCATGCAAGTTTTATTTATTTTTATACCGTGTAGTCTCTGTGTAAATTCACCTGCCGAACCGAGACGCCCGTACCGTTTCGGTTCAATACGAATACATGTACCATTCCACCCCTAATAGATGCACAAATTTGACTTCATTGCTTTGCAATGCGTAACTCGTCAGAAAAACATGCCAGCATCAATAAAAGGAACTGATAAGCTCGGAGGCATAGGATTCCGATGGATCAGACAATTTAGAACCGATTCTCAGCTGGAACCAAATCTCGAATCCCACCCCTAGCTACATGTTGGGAATTTATTTAAAAGTAAGGAAGCTGAAAATGCCTGGACCTAACCTAACTAATTTAAGGCTGATCCTCCGAACCCATCTCTCATAATAACACTAAGCCTTTCTCCCCAACAGTTTCCTTCATCTTTAGTCAATGCAATTACGTAATTATAAATAATGTAAACATATTTGACTAAAGATAACAGAAGCTGGCTCATAAAACAGTTCAACTGTCAGAAGTTGACTGCAATATTTGGAATTAAAACCCATCCTCCTGTAGGTAATAGTTCACTGTTAAGATGGATTATATTTACTTGGAAAGAAAGGGCAGTGTTTAGTGTCTCATTTGTTTTTGGTGTCTGCATGTTGTGGTGACCCGCTGTGGTCAGCGAGGTGGCCGACCTGCATTGATGTGCTCCAGACCATACACAGCTGTGCAAATATTGAGCCAGGCCAAGCTGAGGCATGGCCATCAGCCATCACTTTCCTGCATGCTCTGGCATCAGGTTGTTTGACCAGCGGCTCTACAGGATTTTCTAACCTCATGCCTCCATTATTCTCCGTCTTTTATTCTCCAGCCACCACAGTACATACCATCTCGGGCATTATGCTGCTGTGGTGGCATATGTCTGTTGACACATTCATGGGAACACAATCACTTAAGAACTTAGTTCTTACACCACAGGAGTCCCCTACAAAGTAAACAATTTGATTTTAGAGCACCTTTCTCCATAAATTTGCACATTAAGTTCTAAAAAAAATGTAACTACTTGATGCTTTACAATGCAGAGATTATATTAATACCACTTGGGTTATGCAAAAGCAGGGATGTTGACACAGAAATATTCCAATTCTTGAATTAATTATCTTAATTAGTGACCTCGTTACCATAACTGGTCGTGTGTTATATAGCATGGTGATTATGGCAAAACAGAAGGCAGCTGAAGTGCCCCTTTCTTTTTTATTGTTTAAGGCTGTGATCTGAATTGAGTTAAAGCATTTAAAACACTAGACTTTCATGAAAAATTGCAGGATGTTTACAGACAACTCGGGTTGATCTACAATAATTAGACCAACCGAGTGTGTTAGGCGCTGCAACTCGTACAGCACAGTAACTGTTTTGGAGCACAGAAGGGGGAAATGCATTTAGCCCCGTAACATCCGTTTGCAAAATGTTTGATTTCCATGTTTGATTTCCAGCCTGTGACTTGACCAGTTTGCTTGGTGCATCCTGTTACACCCAGCCAGGGAGCATCCATTAATGGTCTATGGATGCCAGCAGACGCATGATAGAATACCATTATTAGCTCTGCAAAGCAATTTGGATTGTGCCGGAAAAAGCAGCACTGGCTTTTATAGATATTACATAAAGCAGAGAGTGACAACACATACAAGCCTATTTAACTCCCCAGTCTGTCAAAGATGTGTCATGCTCTATCCGCTGCACTGTTGTCATGGCAAATGAAGACGCAAACATCTGAAGTGATGGTGTGTCTGGAACGGCAGGCTATGGGCACTGAGTCAGACTGTTGCGTAAAGGTCCCTTGATATGCCTGTTATTTGGGAGGTCTAGGTCCAATTTATAATTTGATAGTTCAGACGACATTGAATAACCACTACCACAGATGTACTCTATTCAACAGACAGAGAAAATATGCGTGAGGGAATATGTGCAAAAATGAAATTATGGAGAGAGAAAAAGCATGACCACGAACAAAATCAGACCACATCAGTTGACATACTTGTTTAACCAAACTGTTTTAACAGCAATCACTTATTCTTTTTAGCAGTGCATTACTGCGTTAAATACTTATGATAACATGGTCCAACACGATAATGTTTTGATTCAAGGTGGGTTGAAAATGTGTAGATCTGAACATTTTTTATCATCTTCATTATAATCTTGGGCATGGTTGCATTCCCAATGCAAGGTAAACCTAGCAGCAAGCAAGCTGCCAGGGAGAGTGAATATTTTGGAGGTCTCAGTTACACTAGACTAGAAAAAAGACTTGATAAAAGAACATGCTGCGTTTTATTAAAATAGATTTGCAGCCTACATGAAACCAATATGTAAGAATGATCTCTGTAATGTCAGATTTCTGAATATATTTAAGTCGCGTCCTGACAGGCGCTTACGTAACTGATGGATAATTATTTCAGAAAAATGATTTTCTATACTCGGCTCTGATTAAATGCGTAACTCCCCGGTACTGTAGGTCATGAAAGGCCGGGCTCTGACAGAGCAGTACATATAGGTCTCTTTGAGAAAGACCAGTGTCTGATACAATATTTATCACACAAGATTCATTTTTATGACTTTGATAAAGCCTGAGGTGTATCGCTCTACATTCATAATCAACTCAGCAGAAACCTGCAGCGGTGATGCATGTTCACAGGATAATTCACAGGGCACCGATGGTCAAATCTCTTTTTTGACAGCTACTCTAGATTTGCTGTATTGTAGTGCAGTGTCCTGCTATGATATTCAAAGTATCTCAATGAAGAACCAAATTATCAAGATACTGACTGACTATCTGAAAAACCGACTATGTACATGACAGAAGAATTTGTCGGTAAATCTAATTTGCAAGCAAAGGTGACTGATAGGGATGGGCATTCGATTAAATTTTCTTCGTCGATCGTCGGGAGAATTAATGATCAATTATCGATTAATCATTAATATTTTTATATTAAAATTCATTATTTATTTAACTTTTTATAAATTAAAAACACAATTAAAATACAAAAATACACCGTGTTTTTCCTCGATGAGATCTTAATTACAAGAAGAACAACTTGCCTTACTTACTTGAACAACCGGCCTTGTATTCCAAAATAATTAATAAAAACAATCATGTTAAATAATAACTTAACCAAAAACATAATACTTAGATCTGACAGGTTTTGCCAAAATGTAACTCAAAACTATCCAAGGCACGGACAACGCCTAATATAAAATAACCAGTAACTCACATACAACTCCTGCACCAGTCTACTGGTTTTTGTTGAGAAAAATAAGCAGGTTGACATGATCTGGGGTCAGACGCGACCGCTACCTGGTGACCGTCAGTCCAGCTGCCGAAAACACCCGCCGGCCGGGATGCAAGTAGCTACCTCCGCGCTAACTTGGCCAGCCCGGGCGGGGAACCTTATTCCGTTCTTCGTAGTGAGTTTCTACCAGTCTGGTGATGGTACGTCGTGACGGAATGTGACATGCTGCTTCCAATATCCATCTCAATGAACTTGCAGATCCCTTGGGTCATTTCCTCTGCTCGTTGTGCATCGCAGCTCCTCCGTGCTAACGCCGAGTTGATGCTAGGTTGAGACTGAGAGCAGGACGCACCGCCACCGACATTAACCATGTTTGGATGCACTTTGTTTAAGTGGTACATCATTTGAGTTGGTGCCGTGTTGTACTTATACATGGCATCGCAGTGTTTGCAGTGAACAAAGTCGTTTTTTTAAATCAAAATGGTCCCACGACACACTTCGCCGTGACCTCTTCATGTTTACTTTGGAATCAAAACGTAGGCCTAACTCGCAGGTAACTGAGCAGCCTACAGCGCCCTCGGGTGGTAAAATGTTTAATTGCTGCTGCCACACTGGAATTAAATTGTATTGCTTCGATCACACTACACAACGCAACCTGCATTAGTTTAATCGACGACAAATTAACGTGATCGACGAAATTCTTAATGATCAATCGTCGATTAATCATGCCCATCCCTAGTGACTGATAATTGGGAGTCAACATCCAGCCAATCATATTGTGCCAAAAACTGTTTTACCTGATGTCTAGACTATTATCAACAAACAGTCAGAAACACCATCTGCACTTGCCATGAATGGCGCCAATTCTAAGTTGCATTTGTTATTGAAAGCCATCGAAAGGAAAATGATTGCAGGTTCTGAAAAATGCCATCTGTTTGATGCTTCCGTTTTGAACCATCACTAGTTTGCCTGTTGTCACACGAGCTGCTCCCTGAGCTGTAATAAAAGAGATACATCATAGAGTTTATGTCTTATAAAATATATGACAGCCTCACCAGATTGTAATCATAGTGAAGCTACAGCATCTGAAAACTGACCATTATCACTCTTTTGACATTCTCCAATTTGTAGGAAGCACTACCATATCGGATCACCTTGCTTTATTGGGGTGAAACCGATATCCCATTAACATATGCTGGTTTTCTATAGAGGCTGGGCCATTTAAAGCCTCTAGATAAATGAAAACCCAATCTATATCACATTGCATCTGGGAAATAACAATACTATTACAAAGTTACAACTCCAATAAAATGTTATGGAAGCCCCTACAATTGCCAAACGCTGCAGTTAAGTATTTCCTTTACCTAGGTTCAGGACAACAGCTACCTTTCCCCTGCTAAACATGTACACAGAAAATCATTAAATCTCCTGTCTGTTTGTGGGCAGACATGATGCAATTGCATTTAAGTAATTCATGCTACACTACATACACTGGGGCGTCATAGGCGTCGTTTTAGGGGGGGACGGTGGGGACGTGTCCCCACCAGATTTTGTCATGAGTCATTTTGTACCCACCACTTTTTTTTTAAACCTCAAGCTCAATTTAGTTAAAAAATAAAGTTCATAACACATAAGATCACTTACTGTACATAAGGAGCAATATGAGAGAGAAATGTGATCATTGATCTGTTTAGGAACATTAAACCACGTTAAGCTTTTTCACGTTATATTATATGAGAACCGTGGGGAGTCAACCCACAGCCGCTGCTGCTGCTGAAGATGTGAAGCAGAAACAACGCTTAAATGTCAGATAAAGTCCATAATAATTGGACTTTTGGTTCGATTTTTTCAGAGTTTTCGGTGGTTATAAGGAGCAATATGAGAGAGAAATGATTATTGTTTAGGTACATTAAACCACGTCATGTCATATTGTCAACATGGTACGAAGCAGAACATATGTCGTGTCTAATGCTTTTTGAAAACTTAAGGCTTTCTTCTTCATAAAACAAGTCGGACATCACATTTTTTAATACATTTTTATTTATTTACATTAGTAAGCTACAGGGGCCTGTACTGAACCCAGGGTTTTCTGTACCACGACGGTGGATCAGTTGTTACCGCGTTCAATCGCCGTGGTAACTTAATTATGCTGAACACCTAACCTGGTCGGAGATCAGAGATCAACTGGTGTAAAAACACCGCCTACTGACCAATCAATAGGCCTACTCCATTGATAACGGCATCACCATTCTTAGAAGATCCATTGACTGAATGGGTGGAGTTCAGTGAGAAAAAAAGAAGAAAAAGCTCGAGAGAGAGACCCCGTTAACATCCCCTGATGGGTATTTATGAAAGGTAGGGCCTATAGATTTTCAGTGGAGGGAATAACGTAGGCCTATTGTAAACTTCTTGAGCCGTGTGTTGCCAATGCGTGCATCGGTTTGAATTATGTTTTCACATTTTTTATTTGCTCCCACGATCGCTTCCCACTGCCAGGGTTGCAACTGAATAGACTAACGACAGTTTATGGAAAGAACAAGTGTAATTATGGTCACATCTTGTGCCTGACTGATTGATAAGCCAGTCCCTCCAGACAAACGTGATTATGCGATTGCAGAATTCAATGCATAATCAGCCAAAGTCCGCATATTTATGTGGGGGCCGCATTTTTTCAAATAGGCTACGCCGCACTTTCGCCGCATAAATTGCCAATTTCCTCGCAAAATATGCGGGGCTTGCATGATTTCATAATCCCCGCAAAAGTCACATATATCTCAGCAGAAAGTTGAAAAATGTTGCGTTTACTTCACACAAGAGCAGCCATTTTCCCATGTTGCCATGGGAACGTTATGTAGTGACGTAATTTCGCCTACTGACAACATGGTTGGGGGAATCTCTTTTTCATCAAACCGCAGTTTTTGTAAGTTACTGCAATTTCATCGCATAAAATTGCACAAATATCCCACATATTCCATCGCATTTTATAAGAAAACGTGCCGCATAATCAAGGATTTCTGCCCGCAACAATCACAAAACTCTGAATTTGTCTGGAGGGACCGATAAGCGTTGTGACTTACACATTTACAGCGTCGGCTTTTTTGCCAGTTTTTCTTCCTGTTCTAGGAAGCGACTGGATTGCCTTTTGCTTGTAATCCGTGTCTGTGTTCTTCATATTTATGTAGAATTGCTCTAATGTAAAATATGTGGCTCTGGTAGATTGCAAACACCGCCTCTTTTATGTGAACGTGCGCGTCTCTAGATTGGGATTGATTCAACTAGTTGATAAACGTTGTGACAGTTTAACCGTGGTTGTTAGGGTTATGTAGAATTGCTCTAATGTAAAATATGTGGCTCTGGTAGATTGCAAACACCGCCTCTTTTATGTGAACGTGCGCGTCTCTAGATTGGGATTGATTCAACTAGTTGATAAACGTTGTGACACAGTTTAACCGTGGTTGTTAGGGTTAGTGCAGCCGGGGAACTGAAAGGAATCCAGGGCATGTTAAACTTGATTTGTAGTAGCCTACAGGCCTCTGGACAACGTCTTACAAAACATGACCTGCGCGAAAGAGAAAAAAATATGAATGCGTCATTGTCCCCACCACTTCTGGAAATGCACTTCCGAATGCGTCTCTGTCCCCACCACATTTCAAACCAAACTGACGCCCATGTGGGGCGTCATGATTCATTTATATGTTTGGATAAGAGTAGGGCTGAAACGATTCATCATGTACAAAAATTCCTCGTTAAATTCCTATGACTATACACGCAGTGATCTGATTGTTCCACACGGACCGTTGTTCAGGAAGCACACACCACTAGCGCATGATACATTTTGAATTTAGTTGGCGCTAGGGCTGGGCGATATGGCTGAAAACTGTATCACAATATAAGTGTTTCATATCAGTCGATATCGATAATTATTGATATTTTTATGACCTATTTAAAATAAGGACCAGGAGAAAAAAATGTATTCAATTTAAACGTTTTTATTTTAAGCTTAACCTTCCTCCGATTATAATCCTCTCAGTTATAAAAGCAGAAAATGTCAACACAACCATGGAAAACACTCAAATAATTCAAATGTAAACATAAGTCTAAAATCACAATGAACACTTCTGGTGAATGAAGTGTTTTAAAATATGTGCAGTGTTTTGTAAACATAGGAGAAATTGAAATAAAACTGAGGTAGACTTTACATCTGTAACATAAAAAACAAACCTGATACAGCACAGTAACAGTTATTATTTTTCTCCGTCTAACAGTCACGGTACAGCCTAAACCGTACATGGTGGGGGGGTGCTCAGCGGAAGCATGTCTTTGCCTATATGATATGCCACTGCCTCCGTTATTTATTTGTACCGTTTAGCTTTTACCGTCATAAGGCACTGAGAGTACCTCTCCGTGGTGCTCTGCTGCTTGTGCGGGGTTCCAGCTGCAGATGTTGTTGGACGTTGCTGGCGAACACGGCTGTGCTCCAAAGGGTGAGCGCGGCTAAGGTGGTAAAACAGGTTTGCGGTGCGGACGATGGTCTTGCATAATTTGCAGACGACATTGGTCTGACTACGGTAAGACTTATAAAATCCAAAAAACTGCCATATTGGCGAGCTGACGTTTCCCGTTTCATCAAGAACTTCCGCGCTCGCTGCTTCACGCATTTTCTACTTATCACTCCACGGCAGTTCTGTTATTGAAGAATCCAACACGAGACAACGATATGGCGCAACCAAACACAATACTGTTACATGATTGGCTGTTAGCGTGTCACTCCCTACG
The DNA here is from genome assembly GCA_023631565.1 of Gymnocephalus cernua. NCBI lineage: Eukaryota > Metazoa > Chordata > Actinopteri > Perciformes > Percidae > Gymnocephalus > Gymnocephalus cernua. The sequence continues at coordinate 18,232,115 of CM042435.1, forward strand.
TTGCTAGGCTACCAGAGAGCGAGTGCCTTTGTTCATGCAACCAAACTTGCTTTGAAACCTCTGGTTTCTTCCGACGAAGTAAAAAAAAAAAAAAATTATCGAACTTTTATCGAGCGCTTTTTTTATTGATATTGATTACATGTCTATCGCGATACATATCGTTATCGTTTTATCGCCCAGCCCTAGTTGGCGCGATGGCGGAGAGTAAAGATGTCAAGAAATGGCAGAGAATGTCTGAAGTTTGGGATCATTACATACTAAAAAAAGGAAGAGAACAAGGTGCAATGTGTCTACTCCTGCAAAGTAGACCTGGCATACCACAGCAGTACGACTTCAATGATTCAGCATCTGAACCGAAAACATCCGCTCCACGCTGTTTGACCAAGCGTCGCTGAAACAAGGTAACGTAGCCTAAGCAGCCGCTGATTTTAATCGCATACTGTATTTGTAGTGATGTCGTGATGCGGTTTGACTAGATATGATGTTTAGCTTTGATGTTTTTAAGTAGTAAATTTATTCACGTTCAATTGCAAGAGAGTATAGCCTAAAAAAAAAAAAGAACCCCTTCACACACACGCATGCACCCTTGTCTCTCTCACTCTTCCTCACACACGGCACGCGTGCACACAAACACAGGTTGCTAGGTTACCATAGCAAATAGGCTCACCCCAGAAATTATATATTATTTGTTAGTAGCCTAATGGTAAATGCTGCAGGTGTGGAAATCTACATAAAACAGATATTTACTTTGATGTCAGGGCTAGATTACAGCATGAAACTTAATTAAATGTAATTGCCAAATGTTGGAGTTGGAATAAATACCTCTGTTCTTTTGAGAAATAAAAGCCAAATGCTTGATCATTTTACAGCCACATCATTTTCGTTATGCATTATTTGTTTTGGTTGTTTAAAAACGCAAAAAACATTTATCCGATTAATCGATTGATAAAGTGCTAGATTAATCGATTACAAAAAGAATCGATAGCTGCAGCCCTAGATAAGAGCATGTATCCCAGCTCTATTAATATTGCTCTTTTGCAAAATAGGATCATATCTTTTCAAATTGAATAATATTCATCACCTTAATGAGTCAAGAGTCTAGCCCGTTTCCTGCAAAAGTTGGGAATTCATTCAGATATTAGCTACAGGTTCCAGATTTTGGAAAAGCTAAGTCAGCCTGTAAGGGGGGAAAAGGGCTTTATTTAAAAAATCCCCCCATGAATGGCTATATAAGCGATATAAACACAAGCAGGGACTATTTACTGGATGGCTGATCAGGTGAACTGTTACTGTGTGTGTGGCGTGTGTGTGCGTGCGTGCGTACGCACCATTCAGTTGATAATTTAACTGCTGTATATTTAAGCATAATTATCCACATTATTGGCTAAAGAGTCCATACTCATTCACCTTCAACCAGCACAATGTTAAACTCACTGTAATGTTATCACATCTGGGCCCTGGCCTTTTCATCTGCTCTAAAGCCTCTTTGTCCAAATCCCTCTGCCCATATCCCTTTGTTATAACAGGCACTAATGCGACAAACTGATTAAGCACTATTAACTTGCAAATTACTTCTTTTGTTCTAACTTTATCCTCATCAGCTTTGTCCATTTTAAACACCCTTTGTCCAACCACAAAAAATTATTGTACTGTCAGTGATGTTGCTAAATTGTCCACTTCACGCTTCAAGTATGTGAGAATATAGTGCCATTTTTGGCATCTTCCCATGCTAATACCATTGAAAATATAGATTGGATTGAAAAGTCTGCACTGCATTACCATGCAACAATAACATAACATTGATAATAACAAAAGCGTTCACTGTTGATTGATTACACATCTCCAGCAAGTAGATTTCCATAAAACATGGCAATTAAAAGAAAGCAAGAAAAGCATGTTTGACGTGTAGTATAAAAAACAGATGATGAAATGCATGTGGTTTGCAAGCTAAAATATGCAACAACACTGGCTGGATTCTGTTAAGAAGCTTGATGCAGAGAAGTTTACCCAAAGCAGACTTAATTTGTAAACCAAAACAAGCAGAACTCCCCAAAATAATCCCATAGACAAGACAGAAAAAACATACTTTGAAATTCTGTTTGGAGATTTATTTAAAGTAAAAAATATCCCACCATCTCTGATGGAACACCTGCTTACTTTGAATCTGTGTGGAACAGCTTATAGGTCAGGTGGGTAGAAGTAGAGGAGGTTGTGAATCGTTTGTGTTAAATCTATAACAGGAACACATAACAGGAATCTGACTAATTCAAAAAATTCACAGCCCTTTATTATCTATTATAGAGCTTGGCTCACTGAGTCAACATGCTATGCTGAAGTCAACTTGACCTACTACGGCTCAACACTCATTTTTAAGTGTCAGGCAGGCTGGCAAACAACCATCAGCATTTGATTGCCGAAACTAAAAATATGTTTGCCGTATTTAGTCACCTTATATTTTGAGTAATTAAGATATGATGCAGTTATCAGCCTAATAATGAAAATGTGACATAACAGACCACAACAATTAGAATTTTCCTTTTTGTTTTTTGTTCAGGTTCATTAGATTCTTTGTCGGGTGAATCAGTTTGCACGTTCTCTACGATGTTGACGGGTTAGTCAAACTTTTCAACCCACAGTCACACACTGTCTCGAAAAACAAATGCCTGTGCGCACACAAGTAAACACAGCAACACACGTGCAGTTGTCTGGTTCCAGTTCTGACTGTAACCAATATTTAAATATCACTAACGCAACAAATATAAAACAATGTGTTTATCTTGAGGTGCATATTTTACTATTTGCTGTACCTATTTTTTATTGGTTTGAAAGTGTCTGCCACTGAAGGCAGAATTGGTTGCCAATTTCTAAAGAAAAAAAAAAAAACCTGCCTCCATGAAGGCAATGAACAGTAAAATACAATATATATATATATACATATATATACACATATATACATATATATATATATATACACACACACACACATTTTATTTTGTCTATTGTTCTCTTGCTGCCTACACACATACATAACATCATTTACTGTGCAATAGAGGATGTCTTCCAAGAAAAGATGTCCTCAAACATGTAAATGTTCAATGAACTGAGTAGGAAAATGTGTCTGCACGGCACTGATAACATCAAAACATTGCAGTGGCCAACACTCGTAACAGATTGTATGGTGATGTTATAATTGTTGCCCTATCTGGAATATGCTTTTGAATCACTAATAGACACAGCATGTGTTTTAAGGACATGAGTAGTATCAAGTCAAATCCATTGTGCAACAGAGAATCAGTGTAGCCTGAAAGCCCTATGAGCCCCAGAACATTCTGAACTTCAAAATGTAACTAGTCAAGTGATAAGCAGGAGTTTTTTTCCTTGATGAGAGTGGCTTGTAAGAAATCAGATGATGTAAAAAAGCCTGGGAGAGAGGTGCAATACTGTCCAACAAAGACCTGAATAATTGAAGTAGAAGAAAGCCATAGCACACCACTAAGTAAAGGACTAAACATGGTAGCTGTCACTTAAAATCATCTAAATGGATGCAAATGTCACAACTGGGCTTGTAGTTGGGAGGGAAACAGCCTTGTTTGTCTTAATCTAAGCCAATCTAGTTGAGGAAATGTCTTGGACACCGCCTTTTACCTGAGATGCCCTTCATTTCAGTATGACTTCTGTCAGCCTGAATGGCTGCTCGCTAAGTGCGATCTGTGCAGCTGTCTCTGGTAGGTTTGTTTGTCAGGGGTAAGACATGGCATTAAAACAGCCGCATCAGACAATAAAAACCTATTTTCGCATGCTTCCTCAGATAACAGCAGAGCATCTCCAAGCAGACTGCTTCACATCATTGGCAAGCCTTTGGCATAATTCAGATAAGCGTGTTCTGCCCAAGAGGCTAATGTTTGTAAATCACAGCTCTACTTTTATTTTTTAAGGCATTCCTCATGAACAGCAGTATTATAGGTTGACAGTTTAACGTAACTCCAGAACGGGACACTTGGCTAATATTCAATTTCTGTTGAAAATATAGATAACATGACAAAAGACATTTCAAACACCATTATATTGACATTGTACTTGTGCCGCATGCTGTAGACTATGATGACAAGTGGATGCTACGACCGGAAAATATGATTATATATGTATATGATTCAATACTGGTTTTCAATATGCTGTGACATTTATTGTTCACTTAGTGTACTGTAATAACTACATACAGTCAGTGCACTGCATGATTACATTCTCCCAAAACAATAAATATATTCCTGTCAAACAGTAATGCAACTATTCATCTGGATGTCAAAGGTCAGTTTTTTAATTCAGTTCTTGAGACCCCCCCACATTAGGCTGCATGGTTTTATGGAGGTGCAGGACAAAACAGAATCAAAGCTCAACACAACCTGAGGCGACCGCAACGCTTTTTGTAACATTGATCATAATGCATATGGCGTGGCTCTTGTCAGTATTGATAGATCAATTTTACGGGAATGGTCACAGATTGCCTGCAGGCTAAAGGGCTAGCGCGGTTTCAGTAAGACCTGGTTGCGAGACCTGGCTGCGTGCATGCAGACGTGACTCATTTGTTGCTTCAGGCAGTAGATCTGCCACATGGGTTGAGCACTGGCTTGACAAAGCAGGCACGAGGAGGGTGTTGTCAGTCTTGTGCCTTAATAAGTGGTGTCGGGCTGAGAATGGCAATGTGGAAATAATAATTCTAACTAGAATTTGAGCATAGATTTCCAGTTGCAATGTGTCTATTCAGCATGAATCACTACACAGTAAGTAGCACATCCTTTGGTGACTTAGCGGACACTGCCACAGTATTCTCTCAATAACTTATTACATGGCAGAAACCAATAATTTATCACGGCTTAAAGATGAATACAGGTCATTTCCTTTTTTTCAGAGAAACATTTCAAAAGCATCGGCACTAGGTCGATAATTGATCATTAAGAATTTCGTTGATCACGTGAATTTGTTATCGATTAAACTAATGCTGGTTGCGTTGCGTAGTGCGAGTCTTGAAGCAATGTAATGAATTTCACTGTGTGGCACCAATGAAACATTTTACCACACAGGGGCAATATTTGATTCCATTCTATTACTCAGTTACCTGGCTGCGAGTTTCTGTTTTGATTTCAAAAGTTTTCGTGAAGAGGTCACGGCGAAGTGTGGCGTGGGACGATTTTGATTTACAAAACGACTTAGTTCACTTCAAACACTGCGATGCCGTGTATAAGTACAACACAGCACCGACTCAAATGATGTACCACTTAAAGTGCATCTGACCGTGGTTAATGTCGGTGGCGGTGCGTCCTGCTCTCAGTCTCACCCTAGCATCAACTCGGCGTTAGCACGGAGGAGCTGCGATGCACAACGAGCAGAGGAAATGACCCAAGGGATCTGCACATTCATTGAGATGGATATTGGAAGCAGCATGTCACATTCCGTCACAACGTACCATCACCAGACCGGTAGAAACTCACTACGAACAACGGAATAAGGTAAGCCTAACCTTCAGTTTAACTGCCACAAGTTGTTCTTCTTGTAATTAAGATCTCATTGAGAAAAAGCACGCTGTATTTTTATATTTTCATTGCATTTTCAATTTATAAAAAGTTAAATAATTAATTTTAATATAAAAATATTAATGAATAATCGATAGTCGATCGTTAATTCTCCTGAAGATCGACTAAGAAAATGTAATCGAATGCCCATCCCTAATCGGCACCACAGGTTTTCTGGAGCCCAGGCTGACTGGAGCTGAAAGTGGCTTTAAAAACGAATAAATATGAAAATGAAGTGGCTCGTTTTGATTGTGACACACATCACCAGTCTGTTTAATTGGAAGGCAATTATTATCACTGATCAACCACGCAATAGTCGCCAATATATATATAAAAAAAAGGATAATTAAAAGCAATCAAGATGCCACATGAAACACAAAATAAGATTAAAGCTGCGAGCGTGCTGGCTGGACGCCGGTTGAAGCGGCCATGCATTTGCGCGACTTATTACGTCTCGTCGCTTTGGTGTGTTCCGAGGCACTTTTTTGACCAACTCGGGTAGACTGATCAGCCCAACTGCCTTTTCTGCCGAGGGTCGGCCATCTGGTTGGTGTGTCACGACCTTAAGGTGCCACTGCGTGCCCAACATGCACGTGAGCGGATGCCCGACCCATGCATTAGATAGTCCAGATGCTCTCCACATTGTTTTTACGTTCATAAGCTTAAAAACCCTGCACAACATACCACGACCTGTTGTGAGCTATTGCTTTATTATAACTGCATTGACAATTTCTATGATAACAAATGTTTCAAAGCAAAAAAAAATTCTTATTAAATTGCTTAATTTTATTCATCCACCACATTAGACACTTTTTCTGATGACAAATTGTGCTGAATTCGTAAAATGCAGAATTCAGAAATTAAAAACAGAAAACACAGAATTTGGGAAGAATAAAACATATCTCATAGGGCCCTAATCATGCTAACTGGCAGATGAACAAACTTAAAGTGAACATAACCAAAGATAAGTGTCAAAACATAGATAATAATATACACTGATCAGTGTTCCCTATTCCTACATGGGTCCTCAAAACTTTGTTTAACCCTGTTCAACCCTGCTTCCCAGAGAGCATAATAATCATTTGATATGTCAGGTACTGAGAAGTTGCTAGTTTGACCATGTAGCTAAAGGCATGCAGGTTTCTACATTTGTAAACGGTGACATTATGAATAATGTAAGGCATGTGTTTGGTGTCTGACATGCAGTATCTTGGGTGACCCCTTCAGCCCCTCGAGTGTAGATAACCTGGCTGTACAGCAGCAAAACAATCTTTCATCATGCTTAATGCTGAGAATAACAATATGAATTTCAAAGTTTGTCCCACTTTGTAAGTCAGAGCATGTTAACAAATGAGCTTGTTTTATCGTTTTCAAAGATAATGCTTGCTGAAGTCAACACACAGCATATGTTGCTAAAACTAAGGGTGCTCCGATCAGCATTTTTGGGGCCGATCACCGATTGCTGGAAGACGTATCGGCCGATACCGATCGCTTTTATGAACTGAAAATTGCGGTGTTAAGTAACAGTCACACGTTTAGAGAATGTATCAGTAATTGTTTGGCTTTTTGTCCTAGCTCAAAATCTAAAAAATGTCCTTTCAATCACTGCAGACATTTCTTCAGCGCGCACACACACACACACACACACACACACACACACACACACACACACACACACGCACACACACACACACACACTAGGCCTGGGCGAAAAATCGATTAAATGAATTTATTCAAATTTTTTGTTGCGGGCGAAGTAAATCGAGTTTTTGTTTAAGGGCGCATTTTTGGCTCTCCGGAGCTTTCGTAGCGTTAGTTTCAGATAGCAGTATGGCAAGCAACAACAACATCATAGCACACATGAAACAGCAACAGCAAGTGACAACATGGCTACCGGTGAGAGTGGGAAGTTTGTTCCCAAGAAAGGAATAAAATCATTTGTTGTTTGGAACTGGTATGGGTTTGCTGCGACAGACGTGGAGCAGCAAACCGCCAATTCCGCTAGCATACGCACAGGCTAACTACAGCCTTGTGTGTAACGTAACAAAAAAACATCTTGTATGAGCGAAGCTTAACATTTCATTGAATAAAAGTATGGTACTAAAGGAGCACTAACGCCACATGTCTTATGTCAACATTGTGGATGCAACAACGAAGGCAGTCATAATATAATTACGTAGCAGGCTAGCTAGGCTAACGTTAGCAAACGTCGGCCTAGCTAGCTAGCTAGCTGTCTAAACTTGTGAAAAGCCAAACAGCATCCCGTCCAAACTGTTTCACTTTCCCTGCAATATTATTATACACATAATAAAGACACATGGACTCGGTCGAGACCAAAACTCATATTTTGCAAGACCAGTGTCAGAGACTGAGACCATGGACAGTGAACCAAGACGGGCGTTGGTCTATCGTCTCCCCAATGTGACGTCATGCAATGAATTGTGGGGGAAAAACCATAGACAGTAAAAGAAAAATGGACCCAGCGACCCCGCTGTTTTTGACGGAGACAAGTGAAGCCTCTTACCAGCACTTTTCCGGTGATGGTTAAGTGTTACTGAGCATTACTGCGCAGCTGCAAACTTAGCTTACCGCCGCCGATGTGACGTGTACAACGTCTCTGAACGTTGTAAGTCTACTGGTAGCTGTGCCAAGAGAAATCTCAATCATTCCCAATCTATCAAAGACGGAGAGCGTAGGTATATGTAAGGAGATAACATAGGCACAGGCTAATTATTGCTAACTTAAATGATAGTTAACATTAGTAATTAAACTAAACAGCTAATGTACATTGAAACTGCCTGCGAGCTTGTCGTGTTTCTTAAGAAATAAACAACGGACAAATCAAGTCTAAACGCTTCAGATGTAAAGTTATTGGCTGTCAAAGTGACGCCAAAATGAATTGCAGTCAATGGGATGCTAACGGGGGTGATGGGAACAGGGCTAGCAAAATGGCGCCATCGCGGCTTCGCTCTGAGGAGAGAAGCCTGCCCCCTTGGGAAAAACAAACCGCTGTAAAATAGTACTACTTTTACGTGTTATATTCCGTTTTGTGATACCCAACAACATCAAATACAATGGATAACAGTTTCAATGTTTATTACCAACAAGCAATTAGCGCAAATTCGTTGGAAAATTAACCCTACAACATGGCCTTTAAAGACTTACATAGACATACATTTGTCTGGCATCCCTGTCCATGAAACCGCAAGAAACATAGAAAAAGTTAAATGCTGATGCTCTTACTACCAGCTGGCACATCATATGAGTAAACAATTTTATTTTATTTTTTTTATTTTTATTTCATTTTTATATCATTTTTGTGTTTAAGTATGCATTTCTGAGTCAGGGTGTTGGAAGTAGAGTGAGCTGCCAATGCTAGCATTACTCACCTCAAGTTGATGGCTCCTGATAACGTTACAATCAATGCGCACATATATACGGTAAGTAGCATTCTTAAATGTATAGCAAGGTGTGTGGTGCCACCAGCGTTTTTAATTATACTGCTGTGTGTATTGCATTGATGGCTGAGATGATGCTAAGGTGAGCCAGTGTTCTGTCATATCCAAGCTCATATTAGCACAGGTGTCAGTCATCCAGTATAGTCCTCTTGGTTGAATTCAAACTAGTTCTGAAATGGGACTTTTGATGTTCCACAGAACTAACTAACTAACTAATCTAATCTTGATTAAATAAACAAATATATATCATGATTCCAGTTCACATCATTTGTATTCTTCTGTCTAATCCTAATGTAAAACAAGCATTCAACACAGCCAAAATGTTTTGGCTGTGGACAGGGCTGCTATTTAATCTCAGCTTTACTGAAATTAAATCAACACTTTCAGTTGCTTTCTTTTCAGAGTTAGAGCTTGGTAATACATCATTAGTCCCACAGAGGCCCATAAACATTCCTATGAACTATCATGCTGGATAAATATCCTGACATGCACCATTTTCAACATTCCCAATTTTGGAAGCCAGCCCACGTATGTCATGAGAAATGAAAATAACAGTGTTGTGAAAATGGTTTACAGTTAATAAATGACACTATGTTTAATGCTTCTCTGAGATAACCTGTGCTTATGTGCATTGACCTACCTGCATGCTGTGTATGTGAAAGTAAATCCTCATAATGACTGCATATCAAGGCAAGCTCATAAACATGGCATGAAGCGAAGGGCGAAAAATGAGTGATGGCAGTTGTTGTTCAAGGACATATCCATGATCATCTAACCATAATGCCCCCAGTACTCCAAATAATCTCTTCTATTAGTGTGGTCATATGGCTGGAGCGTGTACAGTCATGGATCTTTAATTCAGCTATTGTAGGTTGTGCCTTGAGCTTAGCATTCCCTGCTCTCAGTCTCTTGGTATCAGCAGTCAACGGCAACAGCAAATAGAGGTTCGATAGGTCACCCATCCAACCAGTGAGGCTACAGACACCAAGGTCCTTTATTTTAATGCAATGCTGTTTTTCAAGAAAGCAAACAGATGTTTTATGTATAGGGAAAAAGGGTAATTAATTGATCCAAGTCAACAGAAATTTCCCAAACGCTGGCCTTATAATAGGGCACCCGTCATCATTAGGATTGATGGCACCAATCTATTATTAATGATTCGTAAAATGAGATCCAGTAGACCCCATTTTAAATACATTTTCCATTACTGGGGAGCTGACAAGCAACACTGCTGATTTCACCACAAAAGCCTTTCACTGTCTCTCTTTCTCCCTCTGAAATACAGTATCCCTACTTCACCCAGCGCAATGTCTCACTTTGGTGATGCTTGGATTGTCCTAAATTGAAAGCATTTGTTTTAAAGCTGAGAGGTGAATTTCAAGCCCCGTCACAGTACAGCGATATTGAGGTGCTTTATTTTGTTTTAAGCCACTCTATACAATGTCTTACATATATCCAAACAGATATTCTCTTTTCCTGAAATGTCCACGTTGGCCTAAGACCCTGCAGCTATCTGCTATAATATGAATTTCTGTCATTCTGCCATCATTACAACTAGCCATACAGTATGAATCCAAACGCTAAGATGTCCTGTCTGAATGTTAAGTCATCTACATACTCTAACTCCTGATTCAGAATATCCAAATTTCCCTTTGGTACAAATAGAATATGACAGTACTGATGAAATCAAGGTGTAATGCAGTAGACTGTGCAGATTAGTGCCTGCACTGCAGTGTTACTGTAACATCTGTCTGACAGTATCGAAAAGAGTCTTGTTTGCCAGCTAGAAAGTAATTGCAATCTGAATGGATACAAAATTAAGGACAGACAAAACCACCTCATTTTGCCGAGACATTGCAGTTGATTTAAATACAGACAGCATTTAAACTGCCTCTGGGGCCACACTAAATTATTTCAAAGACATCTACCGTCTCATAGTAGATAAAGATTCCTCTCCAAAAAATACCATAAGCAACGCCTAGAGTGTGCTTAATAATTGATGAATGGAGCATCCATGATAATTAAGAGTTAAGTGAGCGCATGTGTAGGGGTGCGAGTGTACTTTAAGGCCCCGTGGATGTGTGTGGTTATATCTTTGTTTCTCTTTCCACAGTTGGAGACCATGTTTGAGTGTGGTTGCATTCACATCGAAAAGGTGGTGATTCCTGTTGAGCTGTGAAAACAGCACTGTAACATTGTCATTGCATGCCACTCATCCTCCTTTACACTCATGCTGATGTAAAGGGGGGGTTCTAGGAAGCCATTCTTCCAAATGACTCTTTCCTGGCAGTAAAGTGGCTGTAGTTGAGTTGAGATGCATAACATTTTCAATGTTGTCATTCTCTGCAGCAGCAAGAAGTTTACAGCAACGTCAGTGGAATTCTTTTTATATGCAAATTAAATCAAGGCAGCTACGCAAGTAATAAAAACGAGCTGAAGACATCACACAAACACACATGGGTGTCGTTACAAGATGACAGTGGCTGCTTAGCGTTGGTGCACAGCCTTACATTGTGAGCAGTTAGGCTAAACCCGATGAGCTAAACCCCTCAGCATTACATGCCAAAAGGTAACTGCGCACACACACACACACACACACGCACCATAATACCATAAATATTTTGCTTACTCACAAGGTGTGGAGTTTGTTTAATTAAAAACTTCAGTCGCTGGGTACGGACATGAGTCTTTGGCATCTACAAATAAAATATTTTTCTTGCTATACTTAAAGCAACATTGTGCAACATTTTTAACTTTTTTTCCTGCGATTTGGCGCTCCTACAGTCTCAAAGTGAAATTCACTTCTACAATGCGGTCGTAAATATGGGAAGCTGAAATCATGCATTTGTTATGATAACATTACTTATGATCAAAAATGTACTTGCAAATACAAATGTACATGTTCTCCTCATTCTCGATCAAAAATGTACTTGCAAATACAAATGTACATTTTCTCCTCATTCTCGTTGTAAAATGTGAAGGTAAAATAGGTACGCAATGCTGTAAGGCCAATCACCATTCGCTCAAGTCTAGCCATCTAATGAACTTGTCAATAATGTTTTGCAGGCCACTGTTAATGACTTCCTACGAGTTAAAGTAAAAAGCTGTCAACACTACTGACACCTCCATAAATGCAAATTCAAAGCCTTCTTACGGTTATTTCTGTACGGTTCTTGTTATTTTTTCTTTTAATCCTTAACACTCCAGAAATATACTACACAGTAACTGTAAAACAGGCGTTAACGTGGAACGCTTCACACTTTCCTTTCTCCCCTCACAATCAATAAGTAAGTCTGATCGTTTCTGTTAACTGTTAGCCCATAGTAGTAGAAAAAAATATTTATGTAGAGAGATATAGTGTCATCGTCCATCACAATGTTTTACTGTAAACATCGTCAACTGCCAATTTAAGGGACATCGCCCAACCCTAATAGAATGCTGTGCAGTGTTGTGGCGTCTAATAAGACTTTAAACTTGTGAATTTAATACTCAAAGCAGCTTTCTTGGACTGTATTTCATCATCACACTGAAACTACAGTACACAGCCCCAACAACGCAGTCCCTTGTGTTATTCTAACCCAGGGCTGTTTTCAGTCTAAACGTACAGTAACTGACTCATTGATTTTGAGCAACAACCCTATCAAACAAACATCACTTACAGGTATATTATGGGCATTCTGTGAAATGTGACAGTAAACATTTTACTCTCTGCAGCTTTAACTGTAGCCATTTCAGCATCCTAGAGACGCTGCCCAACAGACAGACCAACGGACAGAAAGAGCTTCCTTTGTCTGTCTGGGATATTTTTATTTTAACAAGCCTAGCATGCCAAATGAATGGCTATTACCATATCAAGGCAATTAAGACCATGGTTCACTGAAAGGTAGTTAATTGAAAATCAAGTACCTTCCTCAATGCCCTATCGACAAACAATGTCCATCAGGTTTGCGTTTAAACAAGTGCTGGGAAATTAATTTGCAAATGCTACTTGACTGGGATCTCTCACACAAGCAGAGATTTTCCCTTGTGTATACGCTACACACATACAGTACAGACCAACAAGCAGGCAGAAACAGAGGTGTACAGTATATGCACGCACATATGCTCAAATATTTACTTGCACATACAAATGTGCATTTTCTCCTCATTCTTGCTGTAAAATGCCAGTACCAAAAACTATTTTACATTACCCACCTCCACCATTGTGTGCGATTCATTCGGTTAGTCTGCCTGAAAAATGAAATGCATGAATTCAAAAACACACCCAGTACTGCATCGTGTAATTAGAGAGTATTATGCACTTAACTGCAATTTGAATAATACAATGCAAATCACTTTTCGTTGAGACTTTTAAAGGGAGGGTACTTTACTTTTCACTTACACCCACTGAGACATTAGCAGGGAATTAAACAAAAAAAACTGGAAGAAAAGTCTTCCACTGAAAATCCCATTAGGAGGGTCTGGCCCTCTACTTTTGACTCAGCTGTTAGCCTGGTAGCACTTTGTACACACCACATGATGTGTCGAGCTAATCGCTAAAGAACAGCTGCAACTGTTCTGCAATTGCGTTGCAGATGAAAATAAATAACCCATGATGCTGACCTCAATTGGCTTTTAAGTCTTTAAAGCAAACCATCATCTCCCCAAAATACTCATCTCCCCTAATAGTTATTTTAACGGCAGTTTATTTATAAAAGTGACTTATATTAACTGTCAGTGGGTTTGATAAAACGCTTCTCAGTTTTACTTCTCATGCAGTCGTGGCAGAAGGCAGACAGTAATCGTCTTTCATAATTTAAGCCTCATAAGTCCTAAATTGAATCTCTGAGATGCATTTCTCTTAATGTAATCCAGATTTATTGAATTACATATCTGCTTTAGATTTATTATTTGCACTAAGCATATAAATCTATCAAGGCTTTTTTATTTTATATAGTATCTGAAAGCGCAGAGGACTTTCAATGGGCTGGCCATTAAATTACAATGGCAAACTAACATGGGCTACATAAAATACTGTACTATTAAGTACTCAACAAGTAACAAGTAAAAGTAAATTATGTGCCAAGGCTTGCGTAGAACTGTTTCCTAATAAGAAGGCTGTTCAAACTTCAGAGGGATGGAATATTGGCCACACACAACTAAGACTGTGGAGCAGCCTTTTTACTGTGGCATGGGGGAAATTGATTGCAATATAAACACATTTTAATGAGTCTGATGATCAGTGGAATTCAAAGCTCATTTGATTGAGTATCACAACAAAACGTAGCTTTGGGAAGTGTGGAGCAGATGAGCCAATGCCAAGAATTCCACATTAAAATCGGGTATGAAATTAAATTGTGCATGGATTTTATTTGGATTGGATTTCTGACCAGATGGAGGACATGCTATGACTGCCCACGTCTAAAAACGCGTGGACTTTATGAGTCCACTTTCTAGTCTATTCTACTTTCGACTCAACTGGACTACCAAGAATCTACCAAAAATATAAGTAACAAAAGGCCTCACATTCACAATTTATTTGTATGATCCACTTGGAAATGTCTGCACAAGCAGATTTTAGGGAATGGGTTGTCTAGAATTTATGATGTATGTTAGAGACACTGGCATGAGTGCAAAACCAAGACAGTGGGAGAGAGAAATATTTGTGTAGGGACTTTACTTCAATAAAAAGATTAAATTCAGCATGAGCCAAACATATTTCATTCTTATGAACCACGGAGTGCTGTATTATGCTCATTTATGCTATTTATATAATCAGAGACCTAAAGACTGAAGTCCCAGAGGGGAATTGAATGGTATAGTAATAGTGACATATTGACCAGCGTAGCACTTTCCCTCTTAAGAGACGACCTGAACTGATACAGCATGATGAATCTTGTACTTCACGTAGGGGACTATTCTTCATTCATTCTGTACTAGGGATGGGCATTCGATTACATTTTCTTCGTCGTTCGTCGGGAGAATTAACCATTGACTATCAATTAATCATTAATATTTTTATATTAAAATTCATTATTTAACTTTTCATAAATTAAAAACGCAATGAAAATACAAAAATACGGCGCGTTTTTCCTCGATGAGATCTTAATAACAACAACAACAACTTGTGGCAGTTAAACTGGAGGTTAGGCTAAACTTGAAGATATATGTGCTGCGGTGCTCTGAAGCAGCGGAACCTGCTGCTGTGAGCCGGCCTTCTTAAACAGAGACCCTCGTTTGTTCCAAAATAATAAATAAAAAGAATCATGACCGCCAAAAACGGTTGCGTTTGGTTTAAAGAAATGCCAATAAAACAGAAAACATTTTTCTCCCATACTGGAATGCTGTGTGGACTAGTTTTTCCAAAAACACCAAAACAAATTCCTTCCCGAGGCTATTTTGCATCGGCTCCGTGGGGAACTTAGCACCGCCCATGACAATTGTGAATGCCAATAAACCAGAGCACGTTTTTCTCCCTTCCCGGAATACTGTGTGGACTAGCCAGACCCTTCTCGTGTGGAGATTGGTCTGGCAAAGCAATACAAAAAGAGCAGGTGAAATTATAAGAGAAAATAGTGGCAATTCTGCCTCCTCTTTTTATCTTGTCTACTGGAGTATAAAGAGCTGTAATTTGGAGAAGACTCTGACAGCGGGACTGAGGCAGTAAAAGAAAACCAATATTGAGTTTGAAATACATAATAAAATCAGTAATAAAAAAACTCTTACTGAAGAGTGATCTAATATTTAAAACCACTAAATTCAGGTTTAATTAATTTCATACCCGATTTTTATGTGGAATTCTTGGCATTGGCTTCCATTTCCTGAAAAGTAACAGTTTTGGACATACATGGTTTCTGCCCGACAGTGACGATATGTGGAGTTCGGAAAACATTTTTAAGTGAGACCCGTGCAATTCATTCGATGGGGTCATCCTGTGGAGTGCATCTGACTTTCTGACAGTTAATTGTAATGGGAGGAAATGACGTGTCTTGGCGAAAGTATTGAACTATGACCAGTAGTTGATAGGACCAGCCCAACGCACCACATCGGTAACAGGATGATTTATGATGACCTGTTTATGGTGCTGTGTGAGGTCTATCAGGCTCAGATGGGATGGCCTTGGAAGGGGTCCAGTGCAGCACCTCTTTACATGATCTAAGGTCATGGCTTTGTGTCGTGTTGGAGGCACGACAAGGACAAGCATCTGGCTTCACCTCCTTAAGCTTATAGAGGCTAACATGTATTTTCCCATACACACACGTGTATCTCTCCGCAGTGCTCCTCCATAGCCTTACGAGCGTTACCATCCAGTTGCTGTTAAACACATTGACATTTGACATTTTGAGGAGTTACTCTTCCAACTAGGAATGGAAATAAAGAATATGGTGGAAAAGAAAGCCGGAACAACAACAAAACATTTTAAGAAAACTTAAGACTTCTTAATCCAGGGGGCTGTTTAACAAAAGCAAAATTTATAAATCCAGGATAACCAAAAAAAACGAGGCTTTCCTTAAAAGACAGCGAGGACGCTACCAGACTTACTGATGCTAAAATGGAGAATATGCATTGTTCATACTTTACACAGAGTGAGCAGCAGCTTCTTGTGGAAGTATGATAACGTGAAACACATTATTTGTAAAAAAGAAACACGGGCGCTGTAATGAAACAGCGAGACAAAGCGAGGCAGACGATCGCGGACCGACTGAATGCCTAAGTAGCCTAAAAACATACATTAACTGACCACTGCTCTGAATTGAAACCGTCATAAAACCATAACATTCAAGGATTCGGCTACTAATCTTTTGCACAAATGAACCGTTGTACTCTTTGCCTTGAAAGTAAGCAGAAGATAATGTTACTCAGGAAATTTACCATGAAGATTAATTTTCTACAGCGCTAGAACATGATGCGTAAATATCTTTTTCCCCTCTCATGGGCTAAAATATAAATTACCGAAGTGATATTAACTTCCACTGCTCGCTTTTAATACAAAGTGTACAACAGTTCGTTTTTGCAAATGACAAGTGACTCATTGAATGGCTTCAGTTAGGAGCAGTAGTTCGTAAATGTATATTTTTAGACTATCATTCAGTCGGTCCGCTATTATCTGACACGCTTTTTCTCACGGTTTATTTTTAATTTTTTTATAGAGGATGAGTCTCCTTTACATATTATATGCTTTGCTCCCTCGTATATATGGACATAGAAAAGAAAGACACTGAAGAAATTGGACTCTAAAATCTAGAAACTATAAAGTGATACATTTCATGCACACTGTCAACATGAACGTAACAGAGTATATTCATCGGTTATTTCCACCAAGCTAAATATAAGGTTGTTTTCATGAATGTAAAGTAGTCTACACTATATAGTTATTGGTTCAGTGAACTAAGACTATAATTTGGGAGGATTGTACAATTAGGATATGTTCTTAAAATTGTACAATCCTCCCAAATTATAGTCGTTAAAGAATACAAAAAAAATTAATCAACTAAAATAATTTAAGGTGCATTGGTCCACTATAAAAACACACATGTACAGCACTTTGTTGCCCCTAGTAACAGCAGACTTCATTTAAAACACATTTGGCAACTTTATCAGCATTTTCTAATTATCTCAACAACTGCCATAATATATTTATGAAACTTCTAACAAATATGAACAGCAGTCTTCATACAGCAATATAACATTAACGATGACTGTCACATAAATAATTATAAAAAAAAAAAAAAGAATTGTCCCAACCTTAAATAACAGTAGTTTAATGAACAGCAATATGTACCTGTTGTATTTTAAAGCAGGCTGATAACAATAAGGTAAAACCACTGCTGAGTGAACAGAAAGATTCCAGGATTAATAAATCATGGCTGTTAGCCTGGTCAGGAGCAGAATATATCTCCATGGTAACTTAGGTGCCTCCGCTTTTGTGAAACCCAGTCAAGGCTAAATTGAGCCAGGATAACTGGGAAATCCCGGCCTAATCCCTTATCTTGGTTTTGTGAAATAGCCCTCAGTTGTGTATTTGATTAAATTTTCGTTGTCGATCGTCGGGAGAATTAACGATCGACTATCGATTAATTATTAAATATTTTTATATTAAAATTAGGGCTGTCAGTTTAACGCGTTATTAACGGCGTTAACGCAAACCCATTTTAATGCCGATAATTTTTTTAACGCACGAGTAACGCATAGAGAGAGCAACGGGATCTGTTAGTCCACTTCTTTAACTGTCTATGGCCACACCATGTCCCGCCCTACGAAGCAGCTGATTGGTTTGGTTTAGGCATTTCACCGCGAGTGGTGAGGATAGTGGATTGGTCAGGGGATAGGACCTGAACAAATGGAGTTACGTTACCTTCGACGCCTGGCCAATAGTAGTGATTGAAGGGCGGGTCTTGTAATTTCGCAGACCGCAAACAAAACAGACACAAGCCTCGGCCGGTTTTAGCTTGCTAGCCGCGTAGCTTGTAGGCTCGTGACGGCGATTATCTTCAGAGCGAGCGAGTAGTGACTCTACAGTCAGTGAGAGAAACAAATGAGGCAGTACTACCTGTAGTACTATCTGCAGGACTATCTGCAGGACTATCTGCAATGGAACATCGAGGTAACAGCGTTACATTATGTGACAGATTATTAGATCCAAGTGTGAATGTTAGTGTGAAATTGAACATAACGTATATGACAATGTTGTTTTCAATAAAAAAACAGTCACAAAGCAAGCCGATCTACTTTTCCATGCTGATAAGAGAATTAAAATGAGAAAATATAATGGGACAAAAAGAAATCAAGGGACATTTAGAATAGATAGAAATGTGCGATTAATTGCGATTAATAGCGAGTTAACTATGACATTAATGCGATTAAATATTTTAATTGCTTGACAGCACTAGTATCTTTTGGTATGCATTTCAGAAAAAAATGGTTAGGATTCAGGTGTAATTGCAAATAGTGATTAATCATGATTAATCCACTGAAAATTCTGATTAATTTGATTAAAAATTTTAATCATTTGACAGCCCTAATTAAAATTCATTATTTATTTAACTTTTTATAAATTAAAAACGCAATGAAAATACAAAAATACAGCGTGTTTTTCCTTGATGAGATCTTAATTACAAAAAGAACAACTTGTGGCAGTTAAACTGGAGGTTAGGCTAAACTTGAAGATATATGCGCTGCGGTGCTCTGAAGCAGCGGAACCTGCTGCTGCGAGCCGGCCTTCTTAAACAGAGACCCTCGTTTGTTCCAAAATAATAAATAAAAACAATCATGTTAAATAATATCTTAACCAAAAACATAATAATACTTAGATCTGACAAGATTTGTCAAAATGTAACTCAAAACTATCCAAGGCACGGACAAAGCCTAATATAAAATAACCAGTAGCTCACATAGAACTTCTGCACCAGTCTACCGGTTGTTGTTGAGAAAAATAAGCAGGTTGACATGATCTGGGGTCAGACGTGACTGCTACCTGGTGACCGTCAGTCCAGTTGCTGAAAACACCCATCGGGATGCACAGGTACCTCCGTGCTAACTTGGCCAGCCCAAGCCGGGGAACCTTATTCCGTTCTTCGTAGTGAGTTTCTACCAGTCTGGTGATGGTAGAAACTCGCAGGTAACTGAGCAGCCTATGGCGCCCCCGGGTGGTAAAATGTTTAATTGCTGCCACACAGTGACAATTCATTTCATTGCTTCAAGACTCACACTACGCAACGCAACCTACATTAGTTTAATCGATGACAAATTAACGTGATCGACGAAATTCTTAATGATCAATTATCGATCGTCGATTAATCATGCCCATCCCTAAAAAGGCACAGGCCTTATAGGGAAAGGTTTGTGGAAACATCAAATATGTGAAGTTATTATAGAAAAGATGTCAATTGCAATGACTCATTTATGCTTCATCTAAAAGTGCAGAACATTATGTTCTTGTATATAATTCTGTATGCATGACCTAACCATGCAAATCAGATATGTCTATGACACACTCTTGAATAAATGAAAGGCAAATGAAAATTGCAGACATGTTAATGTATATTCAAAATGTAACAGGGAAGACAATCGAAACATGCGGTGGGCCACAATAATTCACTGGTGAGCCACTCTTTAGATGATTATACTTTTTCAGATGAGGGACCATGGTTTGATTTCTGATTGCAACCTATAAAAAATACTTGGGAAGGTTTAGATCTTTACTCATATCTCTCAACCCTCTGAGACTTGTGATTCATCTAAAAATGGGTGTAAATTGTGTAATTAGACTTTTCATTTTTTCAACTCGCACTGAACCTTGACTCCTAAACCGGGGTAAGAACCTAACCATGACTTGTGACTAATGTCCATCCTGTCTGTCCTTAGAATCAGCAGGTGTCAGAACTTTGTCTGTGCAGGGGTTTGTTTTTATATCCTTTCCTCCACAAATCCATGGTGGGTTAGTTACTGCTCTGACGCACAAGAGGACACCGAGGGCTCTATATTCATGGCCCCACTGGTGTGGCCAAATCACAGTCAAGTGCGCCCTGCCTTTGGCTTACTTCGTGGTCAGGCTCCTTTGGCGCACCTGTGGTGCACTTGGGCATGGGGTGGGATCAGAAAGAATACATTATAGGTTGCTGCGCCAGAGGCAGTGACAATCACTACTTTCATCCCCTTTAAGAACTATCACACCATGTTACTTAACACTACCAAACGTCTACATGTATATTGTAAGCAGGTGACTCTTGGGCCAGACAACACGCCTGTTGATGTGCAGAAGTGTTGACTGTGTAGAATTAATTAAAACAATAACTGTGGTGTTCACATAAGCATGGAGGTTTCTGTGGTTATTTTAGAACAGTCTGATGCCGGTTGCGCAAAATGTAACCGTGATTTTGACAAGTTTGCAACATCACTCCAGTTAGAAACTGCAGATGAAACAGATACGTGCTGCCTTGAGATGGCTGCAAAGAGAGTTACCAGTTTAAAGGAAAGGCCTTCACTATAGGTCACTTACTGTCTTAGATAAAGGTTGGTAAGAATTACTCATTAATCTTTATTCTGCCTTGGCATATCTAACTGTCAGGCATATCAGGACTATGTTTATCCTTAGAATGTACCATATTTTTTTATCCTTAACCACAACACAATAATGCATCCACAAGTGCTTGAATAGACACGGTTACAAAAACATTTTTTAAATCAGAGATGAGTTAAAAGGTAAAATGATATTTCCACTGTGTTTCACTCTGGCACCCTTTTCTGCGTTAATGTCTCAGTTATTATTTCAGTGCTGTAACTGAGTCCCTTTAGGATTTTAATTCCGTACATAAAAAGAGCAAAATAGTTGGCAGTAAAAATCAGAGGCTGTAAATTGCAATGAACCATTTAGTATCAAGTGAACAGTATTATAAGTTCACTAATGCTTTTTTTGTTCTTTTGAGTGTGTGAGTAATGTAGTGAATATGATTCTGTATCATTTTATATTTTATGGGAAGGGTCTACATTGATAATATTCAAACTGTACAATTACAATTGGCCTATGGGTCATGTGAAATGTAGGTCAGACAATGAGAAGAATTATGACAGCCAATCTTTTATAACATTGTTAAAGTCTTCTTCATGGCCCCAGAGCCAGTTCTGCTGCTTACACTGCTCATGTGACCATAGTGGTTTATACCAGCCAATATTCACATCATTAGAGCCCCATGATCTAACTACTATGGTTTAAAGGTTCATTATGCAAGAAAAACTGGTTGCTTATGTAAGCAACCATGATAATGTGATCATATCCCCCACAGTGTAGGGACAATATCCAGCCCCGCAAAAATAAATGTATGTGCAAATCAAGCTGGGCATTTACTAGCCAGTCACAGAAGTGTGAACCCAGGTGGAGATGGGACTTGGAAGGAAAAATTCTTCCCACACTTCCAAGCGCTGGCCAAGAAGCTTACACCTACAGTCATGACACTGGCAATTGGTGACAAGTTGACCTTTGCCCTCCAGGTGTAGGTAAGGCATGCAGCAAAATCGCACGTCTTACCCGGAATGACCTGACTGCACTGTATCAGGCGAGGGTGTTTAAGAAGGCCCAATCAGTCCTGTTAACAATCTATTCACTTTTTAAAAGTTATGCTCCATTGTTTTTGTTTGTTCTTTACTGTCTACCTGTGTTTTGTGATTTCTACATTGCATGTATGGTGTGTGGTACTGCTGGCTGTAAACCAAATTGCCCCTTGGGATAATAAAGTTTTCCTTCACCTTGACTGTATATCAAGGGGGTGAAGTACTTCTGGGACAAATCCTACACACAGCAGGAATTCATCAAAGGGCTGGAGTCAGTCATCTTTTATATCCTTCCCAATATCATTCAGACACTCTAATTTAAATTACAAGATACTTTGGTGTATAAAGTCGGTTTCTACCTCCCTTAGTCTATAATGTTTTAAAATATATTTATTGTTTACTGTATAACAGTTTGCCGATTCAATTTGTATTGCGAGTTTCATTTGTTGCGATTCTAGAAGTATTGCAATTCAATAGTTTTGAGTATTGCGATTTTCTTTTACTTCTTTAACAAAAGCCAAAGTTGAATAATACACTTCTAGAGACAATACATCATGAGACCAGTGCCGGCGTGTGCGTATAGGCAGACCAGGCAATGGCCTAGAGCAGCAATTTGGCAAGCGGCAAAATGTGGGCTTATAAAAAATGTCAACGGTTTTGTTTGGATCTCATATTATTGCCTCTTGCAGGGCTCGAGAGTGCGACCATTTTGGTCGCACATGCGCCCAAATTTTGTAAGGGTGCGACTAACATTTTTCCTAGGTTGCACCGGTGCACCTCCGCGCAGCCTCGCCGCACCTCCGCGTAGCCCCGCCGCACCTCCGCGCAGCCCCGCCCCCATTCACACACACGGCCACCGTGCAACACGAGAGACACGGCATCGGTTTACACTGCGACATTTGTCTACAGTTTTAATTGTTATTAACACAGCTGTATATCGTTAAGCATGAGAGGGAAATCTGTATTTGTAGCAGTGTTTCCGCTGCTAACTGTGTTACTGCGGCCGCCGCACGGCGGAAAACACAGACGAAGTTATTGAATGTAACTAACTTCAGACGGGGCCTGCCGCAGTGACGATACAGACATTTCATACACAAGACGTGTTCTCTCTCTCTCTCTCTCTCTCTCTCTCTCTCTCTCTCTCTCTCTCTCTCTCTCTCTCTCTCTCTCTCTCTCTCTCTCTCTCTCTCTCTCTCTCTCTCTCTCTCTCTCTCTCTCTCTCTCTCTCTCTCTCTCTCTCTCTCTCTCTCTCTCTCTCTCTCTCTCTCTCTCTCTCTCTCTCTCTCTCTCTCGGAGTAAACCTCTATATATACCACCTGAGCTATCCGATATATATTTTAAATGTATCCTAGGCTATTTATTTCAGATAATTTTCATTTACATGTGTTGCAGCTGTATATTTTCAAACTGAGAAGTAAACCAGCTGTCTTTGCATTTTATTTTAATCACAACCTGTTTTCATAAAAGAGCTTGTGAAAAGTGGCTTTGACTTAAAAAAGAACATTTAGCCCACTTAGTACACAGAGATATGATTTTGAGTCCTGGACTAGTGGAAGACCTGATAAGAATCAGTGTGTGTGTGTGTGTGTGTGTGTGTGTGGGGGGGGGGGGGGGGCAGTTTGGAGAATTTTGATTTTTTTTTTTTTTTAATTTTGATGCTAGGGAGTGTGGCAAGCTGGTACTGTCATTGGTTTAGGCAAGGCTAAAGGGGAAGAAGGCCAAATTACAGGTGTTGTCCATCTGAGGGGCAGAGGACAGCAGGGGGGGGGGGGGGGGGCTGTAAGACTTTGAGCCATGAAATGTGTTTTTGAAATGGTTTAGTTTGGCAGCTCAGTGAAGCACCAAACTTTTTTTGTTAATATTTTTATATGCAGTATGATTGTGTTTCAACTAAAAAGTATTTACCTACACCTTATTCTTGTTTAAAATCATTTACATAATATAAATGAATGTATATGGAGCGTGATAAAAAGGTAACCTTGAAATTGTGGCGTTAACGGCGCCGCGAGGAAAAATTTGGGTGCACCTAAATTGTGTGCTGGTGCACCTAAATAAAAAAGTTAGGCGCACCAGTGCAACCAAGGCAAAAAGTTAGTGTGGAGCCCTGTCTTGTAGTCCTTTGGTGAGGAATGTGTGTCTGTCATCAAAATCTATCTAGTATTTGTGTGATGTGTATATTGATGTTTGTGTTGTGGCTGTTTTTTGCTTATGGCTTTAATTGGCTGTGTGTTATTGTTGGTGTATTGTACGTTTCAAAAGCCTCTTTCCGACCAAGTAGTTACAGGAACATAGTTATAGGAATAGTCCATTTCTAAACAGTTCTACTAACTACTCTCCACCAAAAGCGGTTTTGCCATTTGCATTCGCACTGGCCAAGTGTGTGTGTGCGCGTGATGGCCGGCCAGTGAGGTTGTCACGCCCGCAGGTTAACCAAGGCAGTTAACCACACGTTCCCGGTAATCTTATGATGGACATGTGTTGTTGCTGTCTATGTACCGGAAACCCGACCCTCGTTGACCTAGGTCACTATGCGGAAAAGGTAACAGCGAAAAGACCCTGCCCTGGAGTAGGAGCTGAAAGAGTTACAGGACCTGCGGTCAGAGGAACTTAATAATCCCCAAATTGGTCCAGTCGGAACACAAGGAAAAAAGTGTTCTAGGAACGTGATGTCCTAGGAACTGCAAAAATCCCTCCGGTCGGAAAGAGCTTTTTTTTTAAAGACCATCTTTCCAAAATACTTCTTTAAGATCTGAAAAAAAGAACTGCTAATGCTCTACATAATGGACACAAGGGAAAGCTCTTGTATAGTATTTCAGACACAGATCAGAAAGCTCCATTTTAAAAAGTGACTCACCGGCTTATACACACAGCCAGAGCAGAGGCTCTGCAGCGCAGCGGGCTAGCAACTTAGCGCAGAGAGAGGGTGACTCTGTAGTCCGCCAACTTGTTGCTCTCGCTACCAATATCAGCTGCTCTGCTATAACACTGTTAGGCTACAAAAACGTGCATGCACGCTGAAATTCAACTGTGGTGTTTAGTCGGGATCAAGCTATGAGCAAGAGGAAACTCCGCTAGCCGTCAGTGTAAAGCGCGATGGTAAAGTGCTGTTTCCTGCTCCTCTGAGATGACTGCAGATTCTTCTGAAAGGTAAAGAACACATTTTGTGTGTACACTTCTCTCCTCATGTTTCCTTTACTTGCATGGCAAGCAAGATCAGAGGCTCAACGTGAGAGTGAACAGGGGAGTATATTACTGCTGGATTGCAAGTTTTATTTAGCTGTAGGGTTGAGAACGGTTATAAAATTGCGTGTTTGGTGTTTTAAGCCCCCAACGTCGCCTTCCAAAACACCATCGAGCACAAAATTGGCATATCCAAATTAAAAAGTAAATTGGAAACTTAAATTTAAAAAAATGAATCTAAAGTGAAAATGAATGATACAAGTTCCCAAATTACATGTCTGGTGATACAATGGGCAGTTAATAACATGTTCAGGATTACTAGACTGCATTCTGACTGATAATAGACTCCAATTTTGAGTTTGAGAAAAGGCCTGCTGCTGACCTGAGGTGTTCAAAGAGTGATTTAAAGTCAGTGGAGGAACAGTGCATGAGAGAACATAATAATTAGCACCTCAAATGTCACAGTCACCAAGGAGCAACCAATTTAGCATGCAGACATTTCATCTTAGCCTCATTCTATTGAGGACAGAGGCAGAGAGACAAATACAATACCCAAGTATCGTTCTCAGGAAAGCAGATAAAAACAATCACAATGTCTGTAGGGGATGTGACCCTATGTACAGCCCTCTCCCAAGAGGTTTCCCAGCCTCTCTGCCTGCCAGAGGGCTTCAATCTGTAGGCATAGCTAGGCTCTGCTTGTCCTCTGGGGATATGAGGCTCCCCCTGCTGCTGTATGAATACGCATCCACTGGAGAATCTCTGCTCTGTAAGGCAGCAATCGGACTATAGCCCATTTACAGTCAGAGCCACAAGAGCAGCGATTCTATTAAAAAAAAGGTTTGACATCTCTGCATGTCTGCAGCAGCGTGTTGTGTTCTCTGTTTGACGGGCATCATCTTGTTTGAAGCGAGGACTTAATGCTGGCGTGTGTGGCATGTGTGTGAGGAGTGAATTGGAGTGCTACCTAGGAGTACAGCTCAGCAGAACAAACTGCACTCAGGTTTCCACACAGAGCTCTTATGATTAGATTCTCGAAGGCCTTCAGTAAAGATAACACTTATTAGGATAAGCCTTTGTATGGCGGGGTATGTGCAGTGTGTGTGTGTGTGTGTGTGTGTGTGTGTGTGTGTGTTAGGGGGGGGGGGGGGTGCTGATGGTGGTGGGGGTCATACACCTTACCTGGTGAGCATGTAATGTTGTTGTCGAGGCCACAGACACCTCCACAGAGCACAGAGGAGATGAAGGCTGAGGCGTCTCATCCGCCATTTCTAAGCAGATTATTTCTCCTCTGTATTGAACTATTGCTGTGCTCTTGTTGAGCCCCCACCAGTACACAAACACAGATAGCAGTAATGTTAATCTGGAAAATGCATCACAAAGGTGAACGTTTCACAGTCAATATTAAATGCAAACTATCCAGTGCCGCCTGCTGAATCCTGTGGAGGCACTTTGTGACATCAAGCCTGGAGCTCGGACAGACCCAGGCATTACTGGATATTAGCCTGCCGCAGGTTTAGACTATCACAGTAACCATCTTTGTCATGTTAATTGACTATGGCTATGACGAGCAGCACCTCCTATTCACTTCACATATTGAGTAGCAGCAACATAAAACACTGATGGCAAAAGGAGACACAGACACAAAGACATTGCTTCAACTTATGTGACCACAAAAGGACAAAATGTTACTCAACCATTACTTTTTGTTGTAAACACAAATAGCCAGAAACCATTTTACAGTTTCTTTTACAATGACACAAACAGTAGATTTTGCACAGTGGGTCATTCAAAGACCCTTTGCAGGTGTACAGGATACAGAGACAACAACACTCCCCTTTCTCCTACGGCGACCTGAGGGATCCAACAACGTGATATCATGACTTCGCGTAAACATACACGCCACTTTCCTAAAGCCAAGTGCCGTGTTATCTGTAGGCATGTTGAGCTATCCGCGTGTATGTCTATGCTGTATACAGCTGACGGCAGTCTGCAACGTCACAGCGTAAACATAACACGCCACGTGGCTTTAGAAAGTGCCACGTGGCGTGTTATCGTGAGGCTACATGTTATCGCAAGGCTACGGTTGGGTTTAGGAAACGTGACACGCGGGTTGGGTTTAGGAAAAGAAGAACTGGTTGGGTTTAGGAAAACAACAAACGTGGAAAGGAAACATCAAACGCAGGACACAAAGTCACACCCGGGACACGATCCCCGCTCTCCTGGGTGAAAGTCCTGTGTTTTACCCATCCTCCATCATACAAGCTGCGGGAACGGGCGGGACCAGAACACACACACACACACACTGCGGGAGCAGGCGGTAATGGTCAGAAATCCACCGGGAGCATGCAGAAACGGGATTAAGAAAGGGCATGAGACATGCGACATGAGATAAGTGGTCAGTGGTTACTTTACGGTCATTACAGCATCAGAACAAGTAAACTCTCCTTATTCTCCTGCATGCCGCCTACACATGATCTGTGATAAAACCGTTCTGCGCTGACTGAGCTATCGTTTTCCTACGACACACACATTTACATAACCTTATCGCCAGGAGACTATAGTCCAATACAAACACTGACTAAGTGCATTGAACAAATTAACGACTGGATGTGCCAGAACTTTCTTAAATTAAGTGAAGAAAAAAACCGAGGTGGTTGTTTTTGGAGCAAAAGAGGAACGATTAAAAGTCAGCGCTCAGCTTCAAACGACAATGTTAAAACAGACAAAGCCAGAAATCTTGGTGGAATTATGGACTCAGACCTGAATTTCAGCAGCCACATTAAAACAATTACAAAGTCAGCCTATTACCACCTTAAGAATATATCAAGGGTTAAGGGACTTATGTCTCAGCAGGATTTGGAAAAACTTGTCCATGCTTTTATCTTCAGTAGACTTGACTAGACAGCTGCAGCTGATTCAGAACGCTGCTGCTCGAGTCCTCACTAAGACCTAGAAAGTGGATCACATCACTCCAGTTCTGAAGTCTTTACACTGGCTTCCGGTGCCTCAAATAATTGATTTCAAAATACTTTTGCTAGTTTATAAATCACTAAACTGTTTAGGTCCAAAATACATTTCTGACCTGCTAGTAAACTACGAACCACCCAGACCTCTCAGGTCGTCTGGGACAGGTCTGCTTTCTGTCCCCAGAGTCAGAACTAAACAGGGAGAAGCAGCGTTTATTTTTTATGCTCCACATATCTGGAACAAACTTCCAGATAACTGCAGGTCCGCTGCAACTCTCAGTTCTTTTAAATCAAAGCTGAAGACCTTTCTTTTTTATGTTGCCTTTTCGCTAAATAAATGCTCATTTCTTATACTTAAGTTGTATTGTTGAAACTGTATGAAAATCTATATAAGCATATAAAGAGAAATTAGCAACATAACATCTCGTATTTTATCTGCTTTTATATTTGTAACTGTTTTAACTGCTCTTAAAAGTTTGATTTCTTATACTGCACTGTTTTATTCTCGTATTTTACTCGTTTTCATGTAAAGCACTTTGAATTGCCCTGTTGCTGAAATGTGCTATACAAATAAAGCTGCCTTGCCTTGCCAGTAGAGCGGCAGAAACCCTTGGCGTTGCGTAGCGCTCGGAATTGCCGCTGAGCGCTGCACTTGAAGTTTCAACTTTGACCTTGTTGCCGCTGACCTTTCAAAGAAACCAAAGCCAGAAGCAATGATGCCGTGTACCTGGACCGCACTTTGTCTCTGTGCCCTACCTCGCGGTTTAACCTCTTATGTGTAGGCGGCTAGAGCACATCCCCCTGTGGGACACTGAAAGGCTCTCAATTGCCTCGGCAAACGTGGTTTTCCACACATGTTGTGGACCACATCTAGTCCAGTTGATATAGTACAGTTCACGGTGTTGGTGTTTTTGCTAAATCTAAGCCATGTAAACTCCCTCAGCCATTCCTGTCGGAAACTGTGTTTTCTTTACTAGCACTGAATAGTTTTCCCCCCCTGCCTGATCTAACTGTATATTGTAAGACATGCAAAGTTCCCTCTTGCATGCTTCAGCAGTAGAGGCAACCGGGGCTGGTACTGTACATCTACACACCACGTCTCCATGCTGAGGCCCCAAGGCAGCAGTGTAACTAAATTGACAAAGCAAGTAGATGTGACAGGAGAAGTCATAAAATTGCATTTTGTAGGATCAGTGTTTTGCCCTCCTCTCTTGTCCCTCAGCACCTCAAAAATCAGATCATTGCGCAATTTAAACCATATGATTTATCTTAGGCTGGATCCACGATACACACTCGTTGAGTAAAGACGGAAGAGGCTGAACCCGGGAGCCTCCAGGGACAGGACATGTAGATTTTGCTGTTGTCCTAGTCACTGCACAGCACTGCAATTTCTGTCTTGTCATTGACAAATACATATCATCTCTAGGACTCTGTGACTGTAAGATTTTTCTTCACAGCTAAGATTTGTACCTGTCATTTTTAGGCCATTTGTGGCATTTAGTTACAACTTTTTTCCTTTTTTTCCTCCAACATTATAAAAAGGTGAGGGGGGTTGACTGCAGCAAAGCCATTCTGACAGCAGTGCGTACAATCATTTTTAGAGAGATTGAAATGTTTGCCATCGGCATTAGATGTTTAGAATCTGGAAAATGGTCATGTGGTATGCAACACCACAGTAGAGCATGAATTCATTACAGTGGAATAATTGTTGCTTCCCAGGGAATAGCCTATAAAACCCCACTGGCTTAGCAAAGATTCATAGCTCTTTTTTACAGGACACTCTGGCTGCTGGGTCCCAGCTTTTTGATTGCATGAGAAAGACAGCCCTCTGAGCTAAGATGAAATGTATCAATGCTGCTATACTGTGGCTCCCTCCCATCCCTAATTTCTTGGCTCTGTGGCTCTGTGAAGCATGAAGCCCTGGCTGAATACTGGTTCAGCTAACAATCTCTGACCACATAGATACAGTGGCTTTAGTTCCATATTGGCCCACACTTACTGCCCAGCAAACAGAGGAGATATAATTGAAAACATTGGACAGAAGCTTTTTGTGATTCCAAACTTCGTTGAGATCAACTTTCCTTTTGCAATTATAATTTTTTTAATCGAAAGCCAGACTGCCACTTAAGGTTTTGTCATGCATGTCTCTGCATTGCTTAAACAGCTCATGGTGTAAAAAGGGCCAGAACCTCCTGCCTTTGATGAAGAATTGAGGTATAGTCTGATCATGTAAATTATCTGATCTTTATGCAAATCCACATCCAGTTAATAGCTGCTCATTGCTGTGCTATTACCGATTGTTGGCGATAAACATGTTCACAGTGAAATACTTCAGCATGCCATTTATTGTCTATTAGGGATGGGCATTCGATTAAATTTTCTTCGTCAATCGTCGGGAGAATTAATGATCAATTATCGATTAATCATTAATATTTTTATATTAAAATTCATTATTTATTTAACTTTTTATAAATTAAAAACGCAATGAAAATACAAAAATAACAGCATGTTTTTACCTCGATGAGATCTTAATTACAAGAAGAACAACTTGTGGCAGTTAAACTGGAGGTTTGGGAAAACTTGAAGATATATGCGCTGCGGTGTTTAATTTAGCAGCGGAACCTGCTGCTGCGAGCCGGCGTTGTTAAACAGAGACCCTCGTTTGTTCCAAAATAATAAATAAAAATAATAATGTTCAATAATAACTTAACCATAACTTAACCAAAAACATAATACTACTTAGATCTGACAGGTTTTGTCAAAATGTAACTCAAAACTATCCAAGGCACGGACAAAGCCTAATACAAAATAACCAGTTACTCACATAGAACTTCTGCACCAGTCTACTGGTTTTTGTTGAGAAAAATAAGCAGGTTGACATGATCTGGGGTCTGAGGTTCCCTTAATACATCCATGGGTCAGACGCGACTGCTACCTGGTGATCCTCAGTCCAGCCGCCGAACACACCCGCCAGCCCGGGATGCACAGGTACCTCCGCGCTAACTTGGCCAGCCCGGCCCGTCTCTGTACAATCACATACATGTGCAAGTGCATTTGGCAACATTAATATCATGGCCCATAATAAAAAAAGAATAATGTGATGAATACGATGTCCACACATGCGCTCGGCTCTGAGACAGAGGACGAAGCCATTTCCATTTGCAGTAGGATTCTCCATAGCTGCAAGCATGCATGAGAAGGATGAAGTAACATTTGGCTGCTCAATTAATTTTAAAGGTTTTTACACTATTAAGCGCAATTTATCCAGCGGCTATTACATCCTTCCCACTCTCGCCCTTGTTTCTCTTTGATATTTTTGTTGCACTAGCAAAATTCCTGCATTTTAATCTTGTGTATTATGGGCTGGTTGAGAGTGTCTGACTGTCGACTTGGTCCGTTTGCAGCAGAGCAAAGCTGCATTTTCCTGCAATTTGTATGTTGTGGCTGGAAGCACAACCACCATTAATGAGTGTAATCATAAACATATTTGACTGAACGACTTTTCTGGGCATTTCTGGCTATAAACATTTGTACATCTTTAAAACAATAAAAACTTTATTTTATTTTGTTGCTATTAACTGTGCTGTTTAATAGGCTTGAGGTAATTTTAAGAGAAAAGAGGTTGCCAAAGTGATGAACTTAGATGTTGAACACAGCCTCTCTGAGCCTCACAGCCTGAAAAAAAGCTTATTTCTTATTTCCATTTAGATCATGAACTCATCAGATGGATTATCATGTTTCTAACCAACAGAACTCAGACAGTAGTTTACACTTTCACTTACTCAATGCAGGGTTGCTTCCTGCCGCTTTTATCTTTTTTATTTCATATACAGATGTCGGTCATAGTAAACACAAAAATCACTAGATTATACAATCTGCTGACAACAAGTGGATTGGAATAGGTGGGTTTTGAAAGGAGGGGAGTGAGGGACAATGTATGAGGTGTTCCAGAGGGAGGGGGCAACAATGGAGGCCCCGTTCCCCCAGGTCTGGCGCTTGGTGTCGGTGGATCGGAGGTTGCAGGAGTGTGTCAGTGCAGGAGGTCAGTGAGGTAACAGGGGGCTAGGTTGTGGAGGGCTTTGTAGGTGATGAGACTTTTGAATTGGATTCTTTATTAAATGGGGAGCCAGTAGAGGTTTCTAAGGACTGGGGTGATGTGATCTCTGGTGTGGGAGTGGGTGAGCAGACAAGCACATGAGTTTTGGATGTAGTGTTGTGTGTTGAGTATTTTGGTGGATGTGCAGTACAGAATGCTGTTGCAATGGTCAAGTGGTGAGGTGATGAAGGTGTGTATGAGCTTGTCAGCGACTGAGAAGGAGAGGGAGGGGCAAAGACGGGCAATGTTTTTAAGATGTTTTTGTAATGTAGTTAACGTAGCAACCGAAGGAAAGGGTTTGATCAAAGATAGCCCCAAGGTTAGGGATGTGTGTGGAGGCAGGAAGAGTGAATCCAGCGATGCACAAGGAGAAATGATAGCAGGATCTGTAGAGAAATGTGGGGCCAATGGTAAGGGTTTCAGATGCGTCACTGACTGTTGGGTTTGAGGAAGTTTGCTTTCACCCAGGATGGTATATCTATTAGGCAGTTCGTAAGGGTAGAGTGAGTGGCGGCAGTAATGAATTAGGTGAAGATGTAGGCTAGAGCTGTTTGTTGTTGCCGTAACAATGGAAATGGAGGCCATGGTGTGACCAAGGGGAAGCATGTAGAGCAGGGGTCATAAACCTTAGGCAAGGGTGCAACCATGGGCACACGGTACCTTAACCAATGGCATGCTGGCAATATGTGTGCAAGAGAGAGTTATTGATGTGTTGAAATCATGGTTGAAATGCTGATGCACTCTCATCCACATGCCAAATTACAAAGTTCACAGTTGCGCAACCTGTTATACGGTAGTTTGATTGACTTTTACCCCCACCCTAGACCCGTATAAAAACTATCCCCATCTGTATGCAGCAAAGACCCACCCTTTTCTGCCTCTGCTCTGATTGGCTAGGAGGCTACTAGTAATGCTGCTGGTGGAGCGGAGTCGATAATGGTAGGAATGTGGATGTAAATGACATACCACGTTTGGCAGTCATGGCAAGGTATGGTGAAGTGGCCGTAAGAGAGGAACTCTGTTGCTTAAAGCCAATTCCTCCATCCATCCATCCATCCATCCATCATCGTCCGCTTATCTGTGGTCGGGTCGCGGGGGAGCAGCTCCAGCAGGGGACCCCAAA
This sequence comes from Gymnocephalus cernua, assembly GCA_023631565.1. Lineage (NCBI taxonomy): Eukaryota > Metazoa > Chordata > Actinopteri > Perciformes > Percidae > Gymnocephalus > Gymnocephalus cernua. Next base: position 18,265,531 of record CM042435.1, read on the forward strand.
CTTCCCTTTCCCGAGCCACATTAACCAGCTCTGACTGGGGGATCCCGAGGCGTTCCCAGGCCAGGTTGGAGATGTAATCCCTCCACCTAGTCCTGGGTCTTCCCCGAGGTCTCCTCCCAGCTGGACGTGCCTGGAACACCTCCCTAGGGAGGTGCCCAGGGGGCATCCTTAACAGATGCCCGAACCACCTCCTTTCGACATGAAGGAGCAGCGGCTCTACTCCGAGCTCCTCGCGGATGACTGAGCTTCTCACCCTATCTCTAAGGGAGACGCCAGCCACCCTCCTGAGGAAACCCATTTCGGCCGCTTGTACCCTGGATCTCGTTCTTTCGGTCATGACCCAGCCTTCACGACCAGAGGGTGAGGGTAGGAATGAAAACTGACCGGTAGATTGAGAGCTTTGCCTTCTGGCTCAGCTCTCTTTTCGTCACAACGGTGCGATAAACTGAATGTAATACCGCACAAGACCCCAAGGTACTTAAACTCCTTCACTCGGGATAAGGACTCATTCCCTACCTGGAGAAGGCACTCCATCGGTTTCCTGCTGAGAACCATGGCCTCAGATTTAGAGGTGCTGATCCTCATCCCAGCCGCTTCACACTCGGCTGCGAACCGATCCAGTGAGTGCTGAAGGTCACAGGCCGATGATGCCATCAGGACCACATCATCTGCAAAGAGCAGTGATCCGAACTGCAACCCCTCCCTACCACGACTACACCTCGATATCCTGTCCATAAATACTACGAACAGGATTGTTGACAAAGCGCAGCCCTGGCGTCGGCCAACCCTCACCTGGAACGTGTCCGACTTACTGCCGAGAACCCGGACACAGCTCTCGCTTTGGTCATACAGAGATTGGATGGCCCTGAGAAGGGACCCCCTCACCCCATACTCCCGCAGCACCCCCCACAATGTCTCCCGGGGGACCCGGTCACATGTAGACTGGATGGGCATACTCCCAGGCTCCCTCCAGGATCCTTGCTAGAGTAAAGATCTGATCCGTTGTTCCACGACCAGGACGGAATCCGCATTGTTCCTCTTCAACCTGAGGTTCGACTATCGGCCGAACCCTCCTTTCCAGCACCTTGGAATAGACTTTACCAGGGAGGCTGAGAAGTGTGATACCCCTGTAATTGGTACACACCCTCTGGTCCCCCTTTTTGAACAGGGGAACCACCACCCCGGTCTGCCACTCCTTTGGCACTGTCCCAGACTTCCAAGAAATGTTGAGTAGGCGTGTCAACCAAGACAGCCCCTCCACACCCAGAGCTTTCAGCATTTCTGGACGGATCTCATCAATCCCTGGGGCTTTGCCACTGTGGAGTTGTTTGACTACCTCAGTGACCTCCACCAGGGAAATAGACGACAATCCCCCGTCATCCTCCAGCTCTGCCTCTAACAAAGAGGGCACATCAGCTGGCTTTAGGAGTTCCTCAAAGTGCTCCTTCCACCGCCCTATTACCTCCTCAGTTGAGGTCAACAACGTCCCATCCTTACTGTACACAGCTTGGATGGTTCCCCGCTTCCCCCTTCTGAGGTGGCGGACGGTTTTCCAGAAGCGCCTTGGTGCCGACCGAAAGTCCTTCTCCATGTCTTCTCCGAACTTCTCCCACACCCGCTGCTTTGCCTCTTTCACGGCAGAGGCTGCAGCCCTTCGGGCCCTTCGGTACCTTGCAACTGCCTCCGGAGTCCTCTGGGATAACATATCCCGGAAAGACTCCTTCTTCAGTCGGACGGCTTCCCTGACCACCAGTGTCCACCACGGTGTTCGAGGGTTACCGCCCCTTGAGGCACCTAAGACCCTAAGACCACAGCTCCCTGCCGCAGCTTCAGCAATGGAAACTTTGAACATCGTCCACTCAGGTTCAATGCCCCCAGCCTCCACAGGGATGCACGAAAAGGTCCGCCGGAGGTGCGAGTTGAAGGTCTGTCGGACAGGAGCTTCCTCCAGACGTTCCCAATTTACCCGCACCACCCGTTTGGGCTTACCAGGTTTGTCCAGAGTCTTCCCCCACCCCCTGACCCAACTCACCACCAGATGTTGATCAGTTGACAGCTCCGCCCCTCTCTTCACCCGAGTGTCCAATACATACGGCCTCAAATCAGATGAAACGATTATAAAATCGATCATTAACCTTCGGTCTAAGGTGCTCTGGTACCAAGTACACTTATGAGCATCCCTATGTTCGAACATGGTGCTTGTTATAGACAATCCATGACTAGCACAGAAGTCCAATAACAGACAACCACTCTGGTTTAGATCAGGGAGGCCGTTCCTGCGTGCGTTGAAGTCCCCCAGCAGAACTAGTCTGCCCCTCCGGAGCCCCATACAGGACTCCATTCAAGGTCTCCAAGAAGGCCGAATACGCTGAACTCTTGTTTGGTGCATATGCACAAACAGTCAGAGTTTTCCCCCGAACAACCCGCAGGCGTAGGCCAATTCCTGAAACAACAAAAGGTGAGGAGACATAGCCAGAGTTCTTCTGGAGCATTTTGAGGAGTGAGGGATTGACATTAGCAAGATTTTTGTAGTGACAACAGATGGTGCCCCCGACCCTGAGCAGTCACATTAATCGAGGAACAAGTTGGTCTCCCCACCATGAAACTTCACTACATAATACACCAAGAAACAAGAAAATCTTTGTGCAAAAATGTCAAATTCAGATCTTAATGAACTTAAACTTCATAGCTAAGCGATCTGCTCTAACACACCGACAGTTCATGTCTCTGCTCGAGGAAATGAACTGCGCATACACAGATATCCCTCTCCACACAGCAGTCAGGTGGTTAAGCTGCGGGAAAGTTTGATCAAGGCATGATCACGGAACTTGCATCTTAATGATGGATATCTGTACCAGAGAAGTTTTGCTGTCTCAGGAACATTGCATTGGCTTTGCTGACAGTCTTCGGATCAACATATCTCTGTGAGCAGATATTCTCACATGAAGAGCGTGCTGAGCCCCTCCCGCACAACTGACCACTCCGTGTGCAACTTAAAGTGACTAAGTAAACCACAGAAAAGCAGGGCCAGTGATCACATTGACTGGTAGGCATCTGTTCAATGTAGCACATTTGACTTTACATACGTCTCTTATTCATCTCAGATGTGTTTTCATGGCAGCATTCTTGTATAGTGTTTGTTACACTTGAAGTCTCCCTTTGTGACATTTGCTGCCATTGCAATCTTTTTTGAAATAAGGGAATATCATTGCAAGCATATGCGAAATGGGAACTGTGCATATAAATCCATAAAAAATACAAGTATTAAGTGTATTGCTGACAAGATTAATGATTTCAACTCAGATGTGGATGTTTCATAAGCATGGTAGCATTATTGTATAGTTCTCATATTTCTGTATGTTACTCTTAATTCTCCTGTTTTGACATTTACTGCCATTATAACTGAGTGAAGTTTAAGATGATGAACAAGATTGGTGTAATGTTGGTAAGGTTAATGATTTCAACTCAGATGTGGATGTTTTCATAAGGATGGCAGCCTTGTATCATACTCCAGATATACTGTAATTACAATGTCCTGATTATGGGAAATAAATGTTATCAAATGTTGCTATGGAATAAAATTACAGATTCCCTGGATATTAAATTTTGATGTGATGTCACAATTAAACTTAATGTTGACGCACCGAACCTTGGGGGACATTTTAGGAGACACCTTGAGAGAATGGGGCTGTGTTAAGAGTTGGATTTATTGATACTAATGAACTAGTAACAGCTATGATTTGAAACAGGAGAGGGCAGTGCCAGTGATTCTGAGGGAGGACTCAGGGCGGGTGAGGAGGATATCAATCAATCCCACAAATGCTCTTTAGACTTCATTTAGGTGATGCAATCATGTGCTTCAGATTGCCTGTATGTGAACACCTTTTGACATAATGTGCCTTTGTGATGATGGACATTGTTGGCCAGCTACAGACTGGAAACTGCCATTAACCATTATGTCTTTAAAAAAAAATAGTGTTTTTAATGAATGTATGAATGGTTTATTTCCTCACATAGCTGCTTGAGGCACGGCAGTTGTCCGTGGGGACTTGGCTTGGGAACTGCAGGGTCGTCAATTCAAGTCCAGCTCGGACCAAGTACGGAGTGTGGACTAGTAACTGGAGAGGTGCAAGTTTGCCTCCTGAGTACTACAGAGGTGCCCTTGAGCAAGAAACAGAACCCCCACCTGCTTGTGGCACTATATAATGAGGCAGCCCCCTCGCTCTGACGTCTCTCCCTACTATAAATAGATGCATTCAAAGCATGTGTGTATTTTGGGCCTGTGTGTGCAAAAAATAAAAGTGAAAAAATTTAATTTCCGCTCAAAGGAATTAGTAAAGTAAGCCTTTGTCTCCTTCCTTCAAAAAAAGTATTTTGAATTGAAATAGAACCTTCAGAGGCAAACACTTCAAAATCGCAGCACATAAAACCGAAACTACAGTTGTGCTCTTAAGTTTACACACCCATGCTAAAGTTGACTAAAAAGAGGAATAATAAAAACATCTTTTGGAAATTGATCTTAATGCCTTAATTACAAAAATGAGGAAAAATCAAACCTTAAAAAGGACACCAATTTTCTTTGAGAATGAATAATGTATCGTAAATAAATAAATGTTCTTCCTTAAAATACAGGGGCATAAGTATACATACCCCTATTTTAAATTTCCATAGAGGCAGGCAGATTTTTATTTGTAAAGGCCATTTCATGGATCCAGGATACTATGCATCCTGATAAAGTTCCCTTGGCCTTTGGAATTAAAATAGCCCCACATCATCACACACCCTTCACCATACCTAGAGATTAGCATGGGGTACTTTCCATAAAATCATCTCTCAATGCAAATCAAACCAGCTATTAGGCTAACTGAAATAGAACAAACAAACAACACTGCAAAGTAGAGACAAATGTGTAAGTGGTCCATCAAAACCACCTTGAAAGAAGATGTTATTTACCGCAAGCCCACATAGGCATGTCAAAATAGGATATATTATTTCTTACATCTCATGCGTTCAGTCTTCATGTCTCATGTATTTTAATGGAGAAAAAAAAATAAAAACCAACATGAAGCCACTTGTAAGTCTGAAACGTTTCAACAGCAGGCACCACATTCCATCCACATATGTAGTTAGAAGGTACCTCTAGCATTTACAGTTGTTTCTTCTTGCTGGTTTTCTATTCAGCTGTGCAGGAAGCAAATGCTATACTGATTCGTACATACCTGTCTTTGAGAACTGTGACAGGAGCAGGATGATTGCAAGGGTGATTTGGTTCCACAGAGTCTTGTTTATTGCCAGCCATTTAGCCAAGCGTGTCTTCAACACCTCAACAGAATAATTTATCAGTTTGTAGTATGCAACAGTATTATCACAGAGATGGAGCAAATAAACTGTGGTACTGGCAGGAGAAATGTCCGGAGATTACAGATTATCTAGTCTGATCACACTGTGTGTCACACTGGGAATTCAGCCCCATCCCGTTTTTGTGGGAAAATATTCTCATTTCTTTTCTGGCAATAACACGTAAGCTGGCAGTGAGTTAAATAACAGAATCAATCAATCAAGGATACTTGCTGATACAACCATGTGACTCACAGCTATTCCTCTTATTAATTAATTTATTATTTTTTTATGTCTTACTTAAGATTATTACATTTCATTAGAAAGAACCCTGTCCCTAATCCTCACAACAAAGCCACATTATGGGACATGGCCCACGTCAAGTGGCGCTGCAAAAAAAGGGAAAGATTAAAGGATAAATCCTGCTTTTTGACATGATATTCACACAGTTCTTTGGCTTGTGAATAGTCTAGGACTATTAAACTGGAATACAAGCGTTCGGCCTTTGGAGAAGTAAAACAAACTGGTATTCCACATTTGCCAGGTGCTTTGGAAAGGCTCACCACAGCTTACAATGACAGATAAATGGCAACATCATTGAGCAGCCATTGCAGCTCTGCATCATTTGCATACTTTAATGTGAAGAGGTGCCAGTGTAAGAAGAAGAAAAAAAAAAGAAAAAAAAACTACACTTCACCATTATACAACTCATTTCTCAAGGAAACATCACAGCACATTGCATGTAAACACATATCATGAATGACAGCATTTCTATTTACAGTTATTTACAATGTGCTGTAAATTGACAAAGCATGTGCCCATCCTGCCCCATGGCACACAAACAACAGTATGATTATATCTAGTTGGAAAAAACAAGTGAAAAAATGTGAATTTCCATCTTGGACTTAATCTGTTCACACTGCCTGGGGCTTGGTGTGCAACCTCAGGGGAGCCCCGGAAATACTCCGACTCTCTCTGGAGACTAGCAGAAAATGTGCAACAGAATGGAAATCACAACACTCTCTGGCCTCCCAGATTGCAGATTGAAGCATTTACAGTACACTGGGTAAGACACGCAACCAAGCATTGATAATGAGGGAGGGAGAGAGAGAGAGAGTTACTTGGGCAATACTTGCAGACAAGTACAAGGCGAGAGTCAACTCTCATTTCTATTTACCCCTCTAGTGGAGTTTGCCATCAGCATGCTTCGGCCCTTTGATGCAGCGTTAGTGATATTATGAATGGCTGTCATAGGGTAGATGTGAGGGGATTTCAGATGCAAGAGGACTGGGAAAAAGAGCCCTTAACAGTTGGTCTACCTGAAATGTGCTCGATCAACTGTCACATTGAGAGAGAGAGCTAAACACAGAGAGAGAAAAGAGAAAGTAAGAGTGGCCTCCATAAAACAATCATCATAGACAGTCGTGACATGCCTGGTAGGGCTGATTGCCTCCCCGGTGCTGGCAACAGGGGTTTCAGAGGGAGTACACTCTGCAGATGACTACATTATTTATAGATGAAAGAGGATCCAAAACAGAGCGATCAATGCACAGATGAGACTGGCTGCCCAATGACTGCAACCTGGCCGTTTGACTGCACAGCAGAATGGGCAGGTGCAGAGCTATTTTAATGGCTCCCTGCCCCCTTTCCCCTAAAACAACCAGCAATTAGAGGGCCATTTCTAGAATTTTTACAGTGCGGGGGGGAGGGACTCCAGTCTTGTCCTCATTTGGTTGAACCAGTAAATGAGCCAGCGTGACCATTGAGGAGTTACGGCCATTTGGGCAGTTCCATCATAGCGCTTTGCGGCCATGTTTCCGCATTTGAACACATTCCTGCACATAAGCGCCCTCACAAATCTTTTGTTATCACCAAAGTGGCCGCTGTGAAACCACTACACCATGTGTGATACGGACTGCTCACGATAGCCAGGGCGGTGCAAAAGGATAGGAAGTAGGACCTCAGAGAGTACATTAATCCGCACCAATCTGCCAAATGCAGCAGCAATTTCACACCTGAGTGAATAAAAACATGACCATTCATTTCTACTTGTGACAGGGAAAACCTCACGGCTTAAATTCAACCATCGTTTACGAGACATATGTTCCCCATCTTTCAAAAGAGTGTTTGCAGCAGCTGGTGAAGACATTTATTTCATTATAATTATCTATCCAATTATTTTCTGAGATTACTTGTCTTCCTACTGTTTAGATGTCATTTCACAGTTTAGTGTGATCACGTGACATCATTTGTTGTAGGACTGTATAATTGGCCATGCCTGATGTGTGGGTTAGTGAAAAACAAAACAGCTTTCAGAGGGATCATTCATTCAAGATTCTAGTCAGACAGCAATTGCTAACAAAATATACAGTATGTTAAGTAGTGTGGTGTTCTTTAAGAAAGACATTGTGGTATTCAGGGGCTGAGGCATTGCTTGACCTCATAAAACACAGCACCCTGTACCATATAACATTTGCCTTAAGTGGTACAGGAAATCTTGTTTCTCCAATATTAAAGGGCATGTGACAAGTCACATTAGAATAATAACCGATACCATGGAGGCTCTGAACCTGCCTCTTAATGTGTCAAATCTCTGTTAAATGTGGATTTCTCTTCTATTAAAATATTTAAAACAAACTTTATTTTATTCTGTAGCACCTAGGCCTATTTATTTAATTTATTTATCTTCTCAACTACCCTGGTGTACAACCAGAGCCTGTACTTAAATATTTAAGAATTCTGACTTTAAACTCAGAACTCAAATGTGGCATATATTCCAAATATATACTTCCAAATGTCGGCGGATATTATAGTGCAGTTCAAGTAATTGAATCATATGCTGAAATCTTGTATGCTCCACGTCTGCATATAATTTGGTATAAACCCGCCCAATGCTTTAGTTATGGATTGGATTGCTGTCTGAATTGCTGTTTAAATGCTGCAGTGAGAAGGAGTTGCTCTTTCCTGGCCGACTCTCTACTCCTTGCCCTTTCAACGGACACACTGTCGTGATGTCTCCGTAAATGCGCCGTCATATTGCCGCTAGCGTAAGCCACACGTGTTGCCCAGTGCTTGCACACAGTCACCAAATTATCCACCACTTTTTTCCGTCATTGGCAGATAACATTAGTCAACTTTTGCAGAGTGGTAGTGTAGACTGACACCTGCACCTCATCTGTGCCGACTGTGGTTTAACTACGGCGCAAAGCCAAATAACTTTATTTATTTTACTTTGTTTTTTGGGGCACAAGCATTTTTGACTGAAAATGAACCTAACGATGTATGCGTCCCCCGAACCGTGACTCGCGGATCGAACGGTTTGGACTTTTTACTTGAACCGTCCTATCCCTATAAGACACTGATTGTGATTAATGTTGTATGTTTTAGAGATGATCTTAAAGTAATTATGAAATTACTGCTGTGTACGCTACATGTGTACTGTAGATGTAATGCTGGCTGGCTCTCATTTGTTGTTTTCACCTTCCCTTTTCCTTACATTTTTTGACGTGCAGCTCCTATCAGAACCTCAGTGGTATGAACTTCAAGTTTACAACGAAGGAGAGGAGTTTTTAGATTCTTTGATGTGTGATTTCAAGTGAACAAGGGTGAATGTGATGTACATGCGAGAAAAGATACCAATTAAGGAAGGCGCCACACTCCCGGAGAAGTCACACCATTATTTCTTTGAAACCCACTCAAACTCTGACAAAGGGTATGAATCAAACCAAACCCTCGGGCGAGGGCAGGAGAGGAAGTGTGTGTGTGTGTGTGTGTGTGTGTGTGTGTGTGTGTGTGTGTGTGTGTGTGTGTGTGTGTGTGTGTGTGTGTGTGTGTGTGTGTGTGTGTAGAATGCACAGTCGAGCTCGGAGACTGGGCAGTGACAAACGAGATAAGACAGTCAGTGAAGGAAAAGAGGACATTTTCAGGGGATTGTCAACAAAAGGAAGCTCTTGAGACAGACAAGGTGATACACAAAGCCATAAGGTGCAAGGGTATGTTCACACCGAGCACCTTTGTGACTGTTTTCTTGAATTCTGGAGAGTGCATTGCTTTTAATTGGTGTTTGAGCAGGTGTCAACAATGCTATTATTTGGCGTACACCAAATAACTGCACTAAATAACTGCACTTGCCTGAAAATTGGTCTCCTGTGGTGCATTAAATTACCAGTCAAGATTGTAGTTTAAGCCAAACCGCCGGCACAAAAATAACCGCAAACTACTTAAAGCTAAAGTGCACTATTTTATATTAATGAATGTTTCATTCAAGCCATTGCCAGATTGGTTGATACAGATTTAATTACGCCTATCAGCTCCACAACTCTCTCCATTTCTCAGTACAGCTGCAACAATTAATCATTTAATCGATTAGTTGTCAACTCTTTAATTAATCACCAACTATTTTGATAATCGATTGGTCGGTTTGAGTAATTAGTAAGAGAAAAGTCAAAATTCTCTCATCCCAGCCTCTTGAAGGTGAATATTTTCTAGTTTCTTCTCTCCTCTGTGACAGTAAACTAAATATCTTTGAGTTGTGGACAAAACAAGACATTTGAGGACGTCATCTTGGGCTTTTTGGAAACACTGATCCACATTTTTCACCATTTTCTGACATTTTAGAGACCAAACAACTAATCGATTAATCAAGAAAAAAAAATCAACAGATCAACAGAGCAGCAGCTCGAGTGATGTTTTGCGTCACCGCTGAGACAGAACAACAGCAGCGTTCAGCTTTGAAGAAGAAAACAACATAACAATTACACAAATTACCTTTTCTGAAGAGTCCATCATGTTTTTTTAATCCTCCTTGTGTCCTTCTTGATTTGACGAGATAAACGCTACTAGCAACTATGTAGAGGAGGGGCGGGGTTGATGCGCGATCACCGAAGGCTGTGAATGTGCCGACAGTGTTGTTGTTTCTACTTCGAAGTCCTCATGGGGGCGACAGAAACTACGCACTATAGCTCTAATGCCATGACAAACATCTTGATATTCAGTTTTAAACCTGGGAAAGCTGAACATACTAAAATCAATACGGCCTTGAATGATGTGCAATCATTTTCAGCTGTTTCTCAATGTGTTTTGAATTGATGTGAAAAGGGATGTGAATGATTCATCGATAATCGGTTAATAATTTAACCAAATAAAAACACATTAACCAATAATGCAGAAGACGAAGGGCGTGTCAGAAAATGGTGTGTACTTCTGTCAGCTCCCCCCTGACAGCAATTGTTGTTTAAAAAAAAAAGTAAAAAAAAAATACTTTTAAATGAGCCTTGTCCAGGTTAGCAATGATTGGCTTGTGCAGTGGAAGCGACAGCCCATCAATAACACCAGCTATGGCAGCTGGGCTGGTTATCTGTGTGAGCCCAATACTTCACTGCTACGGAGAGTGCTTTTCTGGTGCTTATTATGCTTTACTAAGTAGGTGCAATAAAATAGGAAGCAAACAAAGCCACATCTGTATGGTCTCTGGTTGGGCTGCAATTATATAGCAGTTGTGTAAACATCAATATTCAAACAAATTCCACTTTTTTATAGTTAATATAATATTGCCTCAGTCCAAGATTTCACAGGTGTAAAAAATGTTTGTTTTACTTTCAACACATGACAACATTCAAACATGACAGCACGGCTGGGCATATGGCTTAAGGCTGTTTATAAGAAATTCAGTTGTGTAGCAGTGTAATGTATGACAGTTAAAGGTTAGAATCCCAACATTTTGGTATTCATCTATTACCATAATGGTGAATGTGGTATAAGACACATGAGCTGAGCTGAGAGAGAGTGTCACTAGCTGCCAGAGAGCAGAGAATCCATAGTGGCTCTCCTCCAGACAGTGCTGCATGGTTGTGCAGGAAGGACATCAGATATAAGTCTCTTACTACATTTTAATAATCTAAACCTTAATGAAACAATGTACTTTCTATATTTTACATGAAACTACAAGTCATTTACAAGTCAGAAAAGTCAATTGTAATGACTTAACTTCATCTCTGATGGCCTTAAATCAGCATATCACAAATGGGATTTTGTGGGTTAGGGTTCCTGGAGCGATTGCTAGATAGCAAGTCATAATAATGTAGCCACTGCTGATTTTACTTCATACTGTCCTGAGTTTGAAAGGATAAATAGAGAAAAATAATGACATTTTTCTAAACTTGGAGGTTTGGAGGTTTAGCAATTGCTAAGTTACAGTTGCTATGGTACAGAATAATTAAGAGAGCGCGCACATGAGGGTGTGACTCAGCACTATCAGTGTACGAATGGGAGCCAGTGAATAAACATTATGAGGATGTGAAATAAAGCATTGTTTATGCAGCTGCTGCCTCCGTCGAGTTAAGTAGCCTATGCCAGCATCTCAATTCTATTCCTGTTCTTCGAGACTGTCCAAGGAAGAGGGAAGCAAAAAGACCAGAAACCAGCTTTTACGGTTGCTTATATAAATGCAGATGAGTCCAGAGTCCTTAAATCTGTGAAAAAGTGAGTACACCCTCCAAATAAGATGCAGAGGTTTGTGCTTTTAAGTGAGAATGCAGTGATCTGTTCACAGCATCGATATATTTAGCAGAGATTAAAGAACCATGTGATGCAACAGCAACACAAATGGTTGAAAGATGCACTTTCAGTTTTGTGATTTTCTATGGTTCAGCGTGTAATTCATTTGAAAGAGGACAAGTCGATTCTACACAGTGGCAGGTAACATTACAAGATGACTCATTCTGCACTTCTCTAGGTCAAAGTTATCCCTTTTCCCTCCGCTTTTCTATTCTACACTTATAATAATACAATGTCCTGTATATGAAGCCAGACCATCTCCTAAGCTACATCCTTTATTCATTTTAGGATGAATATCCTCTCTAACATTACATTTCACTTAATGGTATGTGACAATTTGTGCCCCTGAGGATTTTTCACGCTAGGGCTATGTGATAACCACACAGGGAATAAAAAGCAGCTCCAACCATCCATCACTCGATCCAGTTTAAACACTACTGGGCTTTGGCAGCAAAGCTGCAATAAAAGAATTGTACATCGCCACATTTCCTGCCTGCAATTGTCTTTCTGTGAGAGCTCAGCATAAGATGGATAAATATGAATAAGCACTGTAAATATGCATGTTACTGTTTCATGAAAGATTTACTGGGAGATGATATTTGACAGTTTTCTTTGCATCTTTCCTCTGTGTACCTGTCATGTACACAACATAAACTCTAAAGTTTGAGGTAGTTTTATTTATATTTATAAATCCTCAGGGTCATCCTCAAGAAAAGTCGAGGCAAATGGAGATCTACTGGTGCATGACCCGATCAATAAGTGAGACACGGACTCTAGGTTGAGGTGTTACAGATTTCTTTGTATTTATCTATCTAATTCTGCCAGCAGCAACCAATGCGTCACTGTCAGTCTGCAACTGGAAGGCTACAAAAGAGTAAGACTGAGCCAGTTCCAGGTCACATGGGGTAAGACGCTGGACTTCACAAAACTCTGAGCAGGACGAGAGAGAGAAGTGCCAGAGGCAGTGTGGTGTAAAGCCTCAGATCACACCCTGGTGGAGAAGCTAATTGGCCAATAGCGTGTTTCACATCTAGTCTGCTCATGATTTAACTCCTTCGTTAATGGGTGCTTGCTTGTATGTGTCCTCTGCAGTTAGAAGAAATAATAATGAGAGTGTCCGTGGAAATGATGTACTTGCACAATGGACCTCATTTATGAAATACTCAGTGGCCAGTACAGCTGTCACACAAAAAGTGCCTCAGAACACACCGAAGTGACGCCGACTTGAGCGTGTAATACGTCTCCATAACAGCAGGCGGCGCTAATCTGTACTGTCGCCCAAAAAATTGGCATCACAATGGTGGCTCTCCATCGTGATGTTGGCCAGCCATCACGGTGGACGATGATATCGTTCATCGGCACAACCCTAGCATGATGCTCCATCTTCAACCGGCAGTCGCTGATTAATCTTCTCCCCCTTCCTGGCATTGGTCACGCTGCCACTAAGTGTAAAAGCGCGAAACACGGAGTTATGTCCCTCTTTGGCTAATGTATTTTAAAGATGGAGGCACAACATGGTAGAATACACAGGCGCGAGTCGCTCCTATGTATTCTGAATGATTCTGAATGGCAGATTCTACACTTACGAGAAGACTTTATTTAGATTAGTTGGTGGAAGTAATTACACATGAATGAGCACATATTTGTGAAAGAAAGGGTTTTTTGCTAAGAATCAATTCAAAAAATAACAATGGAGATTTAAACAAGGAACTCAGGTCCAACTAAACAGATGTGTTCTTATTGCAGGGCATGGTTATCATGTCATAGCCTCGTGAGACCATCCTGATCTCGCGAGCTCCAGTTTTCTGCTCGCAGATCAGATCTAGACACATTTTCAGACAGCGGTAGCCCTGATTCTGTTAGCCGCTCGCTAATGCTGTTTTCTCTTGGATCCTTCTTTTGGAATATGGACCGGGAACCTGAAATGGGGCGTTTTATTCCTAAATTCTCGTTACACAAACGGCAAATATCCTTTACCGACATGTTGCTTGCTTGCTGAGCTAACAAGCTTTGCTTTGCCTGCAGCAGGGGGAGCCTGGCTTCGTCGTTGCTCTGTTGGTACGTCATACATTTCGTTGATCCGACTGGTTGATTTGGTCCGTCTATCACCAACATAGGTGGTGATAGACAGATGGTTTATCCAATCAGCTAACCAGTATTTTCGCCCCTTCCCAAATGTTCTCCAACGGAAAGTTTCCAGATGGATATGCTGAGCAAATGTGAAGCAATCCATCTGGCAGAGTCAGGTTAATCATGTCAACTGACAGAACTCAAAGGAACTCATCCATTTTACTTTTCAGACCTACGCTTATTGTGGGACGAACTAATAAGCTTTTGAGTTGTACTGCATTACTGTTACCCAGTAGAGGCCTTTTTTTAAGGCTTTTTTTATGCCTGGAACAGAACAAGTGTGATGAAAAGAAAAACCAAAATCCTCACGATGTGTGCGTGTATTTATAAATGGATACAACACCAGCTTTTCAGAATACATTTGGACTTGTTTGACCATGCAGGGAGGCAAAGACGGGCCACTGACCGGAGTTATTGCAGGTCAATTAACCAGAGATTTTTGCAGTCATGGGCACTGAGTTCAGCGCAACATCAGTTATGATGTGCAGTGACGGCTGCCAGTACAGCTGTCACACTGCACACCAGTGCAGTTCAAGTGGCCACTATGGCTATGGCTGACTGCTACAAAACATTACATTTCACAAACACTATCACACCCCCACTAAAACCTACTTTAAAATAGATAAAACCAGGTGGCATGAAAGTAAATGCATTCAAAGATGAAGTCAGACGTTTGCAGTTATTCCCATGCTGTCAAAGGGGCGTGACTTTATGTCTAAAATAAAGTACGCACATGTATGCAAATGGTTGCTTCGTGTAACGTTTAATTCAAATTGGTGCCTGTAACCTTATCACATATTCATAGGGCCACTCAGCATGCTATGAAGTATTTACATTAGGACCCTTTGCAAAGCATTCTACATACTGGAGCACTTCAAGTTGGTTGCGTCGCCTGGGGCAAGAGCAAAAGCAGGAGGCCTCTGCAGATGCCACTAAGTCACTGATTACCAAAGTCCAAAAATCACTGCTGCCGCTAGAAACAGTGTGTGCTCTTCACTTGCTGCACACCTATTACTTTGCACTCTGTCTGTCTTGGCAGAATCTATAGGGCAACAAAAATTACCCCCACGAAGATGTTTGAGTGTTTCTCCGAAGCGTTTAAGGCTTGATGTATGCCATTATAATAGCAGTGTGACGGCGGCTGCATTGTCAGCACTCTGATGTTCTACTGGCTGATGGGGGGCTGGGGGCTGTTTGAGAACTGGCTGACTGGGGATATGACAAGATAAAGAATATTAAATGACACACTTCCATCTACAATTACGTTTAAATTAAGCATCTATGTGTTAAGAGATATTGGTTGATTTTTAATGATTCTCTTGGGACAACTTATACTTTTTTTCTTTCATATTTGACATGGAAATTACAACATCTCTAAATGTGGTATTTTGTTATTTTTCAGTTGATGTCTGAAACAAAAACAATCAATTTCTTTCTTCAACAGGGCTTAGTTGCTACTAAAAAAAAGCCCTGCATACATTTACTGATCCTCTTGCATCACAGACTGACTTGACTCATCACGTTTATCGTATCATGCTTAAAAAAATCCAAATTGGTTGCTTTTAAAATTGAAGATATGTCCGCAGTATCGTCCACGAAGCAGTGTGAAGTAGTTCTAATGAGGCTGAATCATGTTGTAATATATGACTTCATCCTAAGCCTATTTCTGTGCGACCGAATCAATCTCTAGGAGAAGCCGTGTGTGTGCGCGCGTGCGATGCCATGACAAGTCCACTCAACCCTGAATTCAATAGTACTCCCTCCCTCTACTTCCATATTGAACTGTCTTCCATATTACACAGCCTTCGAGGAACACGGAGCAATCAAGGCAAGAAAGCAGACACTGCGGAGGCAGTGTTTCAAAAGAAGAGCCTCATTTTTCTGTTGTTCTGCACCCCGCCTTATCAGATATACAGACAATCACCCTGAATCACTCAACCTGTAGAGGGTTACTAGAAAGGACGGGGTACACGTACAAATCCAAATTTACAGTAATGTTATGGGTGGTTTTCTTAGGCGAGATAAATACTCCCTTTCTGATAAATACAGCTTCTCGAGTGTACATGATGGCTGAAATCAGGCGTGGAGAAGAGTACCAGGTCGCGCTGTGAGGCTGAGTCGAGTTCATGGCACCATCACCACAGCGAAATTATTTAACATCACTTTTAATTAAGTCAGCCTACACAGCAGCTCATTACAATGGAGGGTTGATTTACTCAGAGCGTTTCTAGCTCAGTTCAGTTCAGTGGCGTTTACGCCTGTGTCTGCGTCCATTCAGGCTCACCCCCATGCTCAGTGGTGTCACAGCAGGCCTACAAACATTACAACATACATGACAGCAGTAATTTGGAAACTGACAGCAGTAATTTGGAAACTGACAGCAGAATAAGAATAGCACTGATCTTGGCGATGCGTTAGTCTAAATGTCCTCCTACCAGTATGGTCCTTTCAAAATGTTGTTCAGTAAGGATGATACGTGCACAACAACAGAGACACCTTTCTCAGCATTAAAGGATTACTGTTGTTTGACACTGGAAGAGAAGTGCAAAACAAGGGTGTTGTGGTTGGAGATATGAATCACCATATGCCTTTATCTTCAGCTTCTCAACTTCAGTTCAACTCCCAGCTTGGACCATCAGTATTTTATTATGCCTAATCATTTATTTACTTATTTAACATTGATTAAAACCTGGCTGATTTACCTTCGGCAAACTGTTGTATATATGCTAAACCATAAAAGGATCATGCTGAATATTGTTAACCTGAGCCTTAGTTTTGCCACTGACTTCAGTATAATAGTATAAGGTACAGCCCAAGTCTGGTAATACTGTATATTCTTCTTATATACAAAAGACCAAAAACAGCCAGTATTGCATGTAGGGCTGAATAATATACTGTATTTGTGACTTGTTTTGAAAGATTTACTTCAGATAGGACTAACGCAGGCCTAGTTGGTTTTGGTCTTTTCAGTTCAGTTCAGTCAGTTTATTACCCCACATGGGAAACTTGATCTACAGTCTAGAGTAAAAAATAAAACGAAAAGACAACAATACAAAAACAAAGTACAAAAATGTTCCCTGTACAATATACAGAACACCATTTTACACAATACTACAGCAGCAATCTTTATTCTTTATTATTTATTCAATCTTAATTACATGGGAACATTAAGTCAAGTTATTGCACGGGGAATGAAAGAGTTTTCACTCCAATTGCTCTTGAACCGGGGTACTCTGAATCTACGGCGTGGGGGGTGGGGGGGGTTCAAACTCAAAGTGAAGGGGGTGGTTTGTGCAGTCTAATACAGAGCGGGCCTTGCTGATTCCTTGCTGGTCAAAGATAACCATCAAGGGGGTCTGTGGGATACCTATCACCTTACCAGCCACCTTCACAATATGGCTTAGGTGATTTTTTTGTCCCTGATGTTCAGGTTACCACACCAAGCAATCATGGTGAAAGAACAGATTCAATAAAGGAATTATAAAATAATAACATACTTTTCCTATCTGCATTAATTGTATTTAACTTCCTAAGGAAGTACAAACGTTGCTGTCACTTCTTACAGACCACATCAGAATTGGCATCAAACTTCAAGTATATCAATGACTGTTCCCAAATACTTATAATGTTCCACAAACTCAATGCCAGTTCCTTTAATGAAAGTCCGAGATGGTGGGAGGGATGATTTCCTATAATCGATGATCATATCCTTGGTCTCGGTGGCATTTAATATGAGAAAGGCCACCATTTGGCACTGGCCCATGCTCAGATTCAACGTTATGGAGCAGGATGATGATGACTGTATCATCAGCAAATTTCAGGATGTGCTCGTCCCCTTGCTGCATTGGTATAAACACTGTACAGCAATGGGGACAGGACACAGCCCTGAGTGGAAGAGGAGCGCTGTTCTGACAGAGAGCCAGTCACCCTCACCCTCTGAGACCTTCATGTTAAAAAAAAAAAAATCTACAACCCAGCCAACTAAATTTACATCAAGATTAAAATAAGCAGAAAATATGTGGCTGGATAGTATTTAACACTGATGAAAAATCAATGAACAAAAATCTGGCATGGGTGCCAGGACCTTCTAAGTGCTTATACAGGAAGTTGAGTAGGGTGATTGAGGCGTCCTCTACCACCACCCCTGCACTATGCAAACTGGATGGGGTCCAGAGCCTCTCCCACCATATCCAACAGTTCCCCTTTGACCAGCTTTTCAAATGACTTAAGACCAATGAAGTCCACTGGTATTAAAGTCTTTTAGCTTCTTAGGGCGTTTTCACACATGAAAGTCCGAACCAAGGTGCGGACCAAGGTTCATGTTTTTGTTACATTGTATACATTTGATCCGGTAAGTTTTGGTTTCACACTGCAGTTATGCAAGCGCACTAAAGATCTATACGTGACAAAACTACGTCCTGTCGTCATCACATACGTGAGCTGCGTCTCCAGATACTTTATTGATTGGTTTGTAGACGGGCTTCGATCCCCGTCCTCTCGTCTCCTCTCTCTGTGTCGGAGGTTTTCCAGCTGACTGCTGCTCTCCCCTACTGCCGCGGCTCTTGTCTTTTGTTGTGATGTTGAGAAGCAAGACGGGGGAAACTTTCTTTCTGGAGCATTTATTCAGAGACAAACGGAAACCTACAGTGTACATCTACTACCACTTACCATGTAAACTGCAGATGTAGGCCTATTCTGAGCTCTGATAGCCGACAGCTGTCTGCTCTGAGCGCATTAACAGCCACACACTCTCTCATGTAGCCTACACACAGCACGAGCTATGCTTCCCCGGTCTTGTAACACGGGGAGAGCCTGCCAGAGCTTCTTGTATTTGGTCCGATAGTCCGAACCATCCAAAAAATGCTTTCACACCATAAACGGTCCGGACCATGGTTCAGTTTGGTCCGGACCGAGACCACCTGTTTTTAATCGGACCAAAATTTGGTCTTTTGATCCGGACCGTGGTCCGAGGCACCTTTCACAACTGAAATTTTGGTTCGGACCAAACTGAAAATTCAGAAAGTCCGGACCAACTGAGGTATGTTTCTCCATAACAGCAGGCGGCGCTAATCTGTATTGTCGCCCAAAAATGAAAACGGGCAGCTGATTGGACGAACGTGGGTCTGGCTGCTGTTTCCGGATTTTGGATTTTTCAAACGGCCATTAATGGCGACTCGTTCAGAATACGATCTCAAATTGTACTAAAATAGTTCACCGAAACGCGTTTCTGAAAACATTTTAAGCGAGAAATAGGCCGTGCAGTTGCTGAGTCTGTCTTCATTTCAGATCAACAAAGGTCAGTTTAAAAGATTTGTCAGATTTTGAGAGACTCTAGTCACGGCCATTCGGCTCCCTGTTTCCGGGTTAGCACTCTACCAGTCAGATTGGTCCCGACTATGTCCTAAAGATAAAATGAAGGCCGATGGTCCTTCCAACGGACGACGGCACGGAACACACCGCACTGAAACAACAATGGACTCCTTCCTCCATCCTTTCATGTAATGTGACAAAAAGAGTGATAGAACTTTACTAAAGAAAAGGAAACAAAAAGTTGAAAATAAGAGTTAACAATTCTTGAAAGTTCAGTGGCACAAACCAAACAGCCACCATAACCAGAGTTGCTGATGTTGCCTACACTTGACCGTGAGCTAACACTTCCACATGACCAATTTGTGTTCTCGCCATAATCCAATCTGTGCATGAACATCAGCTTCATATAATTCCTGTCCACAAGGACTAATTTGCATCACAGTTTTATGAGACTCTTTTGGAAGCATTGGCATTTAGCTCATTAAATATTGAAATGAACATAAAGTGTTACCTTCCCACCTGAGGGCTGCATTAGCCACTTCCATGTGGATGCAGATAATTTAGGCCAACACAGCAAAATAGCTGCTTATGTAGGATTTGGCAGAGAAAGTACTCTTAGTGGAAAAAAAACAGAAGAAACAATTCCAGTCAGAGAGACAGGTTTCGCAGCAGATAAAGTTTAGAACTGACGAAGCATTAATAGGTGAATAATAAGCCGGGTGCTGCTTTGCTGCTGGAGTTGTTGTTGTTGCAGGTCTCGCTTATGATAATTAAGATGTGACACCAGCAGTACGCAGCATCATAGGGAAAGCAACAGACCGATTAGTGATTTATATCTTCACTATCCCACTCCTTTCACTCCTAATTCTGGCTCTCAGAAATAATTTTAAACTAAGAAATTGGTTGTCATTCATGTTGCTGGTTCAATGTCATAACTTTCACAGGTATCCATGGTGACAGAGGCAACTGTTTGATTGATAAAGCATCTCTTTCTGAGAAATGCCACAATGCTGCTATCCTCTCTCGTATAGTAATGACTACACTACAAGCTTGTCTTTTAATCTGCAGCCTGGCCTGTGCTATATATTAGACAGCCTTCGCTCTCGCTGTGTATTGTAAATGGACTGTATTTATAAAGCGCTTTTCTAGTCTTAACGACTACTCAAAGCGCTTTTACATAGTACTGGAACCATTCACACACATTCATACACTGTGAGATGTGGCCGAGGCTGCCGTACAAGGTGCCACCTGCTCATCAGATAAACATTCACATATCGGAGTGTAAACTCGGGGTTCAGTGTCTTGCCCAACACTTCGACATGGGACTGCAGGGCCAGGGATCGAACCACCAACCTTCCGATTGGCAGGCGACCGCTCTATGTTGCCCTCACCACCGGCCAACTCACTGCCCCCGAGCAAACATACATTATTGTGGTCTAACTAACTCTCGCCCTAATTAGCCACAAATCACTGAGTGCATTTGAAAATCATCACTAACCTTACCTATAAAGAACACCAATAAAAATGAGCAGTTCTTCGATTAAAGCATTTAAAGGCCATATGTAGAGTGGGGCAGTAGAGTACATTAAGTGATTGTAGTGGATTTCTATTGACATTATGCTATGAAGAGGGAGGAATGAACACACACCCACACAATACTGCAAGCATCAACTATGAGGTCCATGGTTTCTCTGCTAAATTACTCTATTACGTAGTAGTAATCATCATCATCATCATCAATTATTAGTAACTATATGTAGTTCTATTTGGCTCGTTGACTCAACAACAGCTATTCAAAAGTATTCTTTTGCCTTCCTTTTGTTACTGTTGTTGATTCGTACTGCATGGACGATCATTTGTGTTAAAGAGGTATTTATGAACAGGCTTCTTTGCGACAAGCAAATAGCAAATAGAATTGTTAGCGACACGTCTCACGTTCTGCACGCAGAATATGAGCTGCTGCCATCTGGTAGGAGGTTTAGAGTTCCTCGCTGCAGACTTAACCGTTTCAAAAACTCATTTATCCCTGTGTCTATTAAGCTCTTAAATAACCACAAGTAAAAGGGCCTATATGTCTATGGAGAGTTGTAATTATTGCAGGCCTTTGCTTGCTTATTTTTATTTAATTTTATTTTTTTTAATATATTTGAGCTATGTTCAACCATTTCATTGCAAGACACCATGTCAGGTTTTAAACTCCCATCAGGACCATAATACGGTCTGTTTTATGGTATTGTACAGTATCTGTCGTTTGTACATGCTGTCTGCGTTTGTTTGTTTGTACTATGGCTGCAGCATGGGTTAAGTGGCCAAGACAAATGTCCCACGATGTGGGACAATAAAGTTAATCTTGATCTTTTTACTTTTAGGTCCAGAAAAGCATCTCTACTTTAAGGACAAGAACTCGTATCATTTATGTGTGTATATTATGTATATTATGCTTTCCTGTACAGTCTAAAATACACAGCAAAATGCCAAACCAAGATAAACAAGAGCAATATTAATATAATCAATAGGTTACAAGCACGTTTCCCAGCACCATATATCTAAATAACCTTCACTCTGGCTCCCTTGCAGAGCTCTCTGTAATCCTCTTTACCTGTCAAATCTGTGTACAGTATGTGGGGGACGCTGACTAAACAAATAGCGGTGCTTCACAGCCTGTTACCACAGTGGAAGACATGTAGGACACATTCCCTCAATCTTCAAATGCGGAGAATATGTCTGGCTATTTGATTAATGCTGCAGCTGGGAGCGAGATCTAATTGTAAAAGGAGGATAAACACTCGGAGAAAGGAAACGGTGCAAATCAGACCACTCCCCAGAGTATTGAGGAAGGAAATTGGTTTAAGGATGAGACACAGCCTTGCGTACCAATGCTGAGCCCCGTCATCCCTCTCTTACTCTTGTCTATCTAACCTTCTCCACCCCTCCTGCGGCACCTTTGATTAAAATTTCACAAAAAATTGGGAGAGTGACACTGCTCTTTTTTTGCCTCCCCTTTGTATTAGCTATGCTTGTCCAGCGAGCACAAAGTCAGATCCTTGGATGTGATTGTAACTGATGACTTGAGTAGATATAAATCACACTTGAATTGCAGCCCTGAGATGTCAGCCATTAAAATACAGTGCTGGGTAACCGGAATACATATGAGATGATTGGTAGTCAGCAATGCAGTATGACACAGCTGGATTACCTTATGCAAAGGTGTTCAACTGAATGTTTAATATAGGAGTCTGTTTAAATAGCTGTCGGGGTGTATTTCAAGTAAAGCACCGGAGAGTATCATTGAGGGAATCTTAACACCTAGAAAAAGGAATACAATATTTAAAAGCAGTTCTTCCTTAAGGTTATAGAAATCACCTCCACACGAGAGAGAGATGAAGAGGCGACCGAAGAAATCCAGCTCAAGAAACTGGATTTAGGTGTTTGCAAATAATCCACTGGCCTTGACCGAAGACAACACCGTGCCACGAGGGAAAACCCGATAGCCACAAATCACTCAAGCCAAAAGTCAATTAAAGAGCCAGCTAAAAATCATTTTACATCTAATTACATCACACAAATTGTCCTGGACAGCACACACACACACACACACACACACACACACACACACACACACACACACACACACACACACACGTTCACCACAGCCATTTATTTGCAATTCAACGACAGCAGCGTTCCCTGCAAGGCTTACAGTATTAAGCTTCTTTTTTTTCTTTTTTTTTTTTAAAGCTTGCGTTGTGTAAGGAGTTTTTAACATAATTACCTATGTCTGTGCCACTGCTGATTCTATTACTTTTTACTGCCTTTTGTGAATCCTTGGGAGCTGATTAGAAAAAGTGACTTTAAATGAAAAGATGGTGCTCTTTTTAATGCTGGCACCATTTCACTGGATTACATAGCATCCAACTCTACAATGTTTTCAGACTCACAGGCCCAGGGATAGGTACCCTGGGCCAGCACTCACATTAGAAAGAGGTGATTTTAGGATATAGATTTTATGTAACTGGTCTCAGAAGCCATACCATGAAAAAGAGAAGGTATTGTAATTGTGTTCAGTAAGACGACCATGTGTGTGAGGGTTCTTCATGAGGGGAAAAAGCCAAGTAACACGTTTTGTTACTTTATGTTTTTTCAACCTAAAGTCCATGTTTCGTTTTTATAATCATTACAAGTAACAGCTTTCAAATGCACCGTTAAAGGCTAATTTAAATTGTTATGTAAATTAGTTTTGCCACCACAGCCAGTGCCGACAGGCTGAGTGGTAGTGCTGCACGTAATGCAGAGAACTGCTTCCCGTCTTTAGCCAACATGGCCTGTCATTGGCAGAGTCATAAAAGGCCTGGCCGGAAGACTCAGCAGTCACGATAAAAATCTCTGACCAACTTTATGAGATGAACGCTGAGGAGACTGAAGCACATCACTAATTACACTTCTACGAAGAAAAGCTAAATGAAATTCCCCAAAGGACAATACTTCCATTAAACATGATCAGTGGGTTACTGTGCCACTATAAACCTGTCACATGCAGGCCAATATACAATGCAGTACATTAGAACAGTTACCACTTCTCCTGCTAGCCTCAGGTATTTAATGTTCTCCCAAATGCCCAGCTCTCCGCCTGAGGCTGTAGTATTAGGGGACTTCTAGAACGTTTCTTTTCTGCAGACAGCTGCTGGCAAATATTTTTTTATTAACGCGAATATGTCATTATTAATGATGCCCTGGAAAGGTTAAACGCATAAGGTCAAGTGGATAAAGTGCATCCCTTTTACTTCTTCAAGGTTTTACTCTTCCCAGTTGCCTCTAGTGTTTGTTAAATAGAGAAGAGGCATGTCATTGTCTGTGCTGTGACTGTAAAGTAACTCATCTGAATGAACTACGACTATGATCCAATACCTTGTTTGATTTTGATATTGTACATCTGAAACCTTCACCTGTCAAATGATTTTACCACAAAGAAGCTCAGCACAACAAATAAAAAGACCCGCTTTGATGTGTTTCTAGGCACCGGAGAGCAATAAAAATCAGTCTCCCTGGGTGTCCTGCTGAAATCACTAGACTCTGGATCCTGTGGAAAGCTATTGACATTTTAGTGAGGACTACCTTATTTGGCATGATTGCGCTCTGGCATCTGTATGGTGTGGTTCACTGGTCCCTTCAACTAGTCATATTTAACATTTATACTCCAACAGAGCCAAGTCTATCTATCTGAGACGTCCACCTTGGCACTGACAGATGTGCCAGTCCAGCAGCCTGTGTTTATTGCCAATTCGCTCTCACTTGGTTCAGGGCTAATACTTCAGAAGCTTCTCTATTCTTGTGCTCATGTACAGCATAGCTTGACAGCTATAAGCCCACCCACCCCTTCCTCAACCGTGTCCCTGCCTCCCCCAGCCCAGGTCCGCTAATTTTAAAATAATGGGAATCTCTGGGAAAACTTACTCTATTGATTAAACTGTCACACTTCACCACTGTGATTGATAAAACTTCATTCGAAACTGGCATGCGACGACAGCAGTGTGAGTGACACAGCAAAACACAAATGGGAGGAAACTAGCAGTGTGTGTGTGTGTGTGTGTGTGGGGGGGGGGGGGGGGGGGGGGGGGGGGGAATTTGACACGAGGGGCTGGTCTGTGCTGTCACCTGTGCATCATATCTGCATTCAAATATCTTGTACAGCCACACCGTTTTGTTATCCTCTACAAGGCTTAGGTCTTAGAGCAGCAGAGGAGAACCCGTCCTCTTATGATCTGTCAAGACTCAACTAGTCTCTGGGGACCAGCCGTATTTACAGAGATGTATTTGTCTGGCGACAACTGTGGTGGGTTCTGGCTTGAACATGGAGGTGAGAGCAATGAAACGCTAAACCAGGATGAGAATCTATAAGCCTAGCCACATAAACCTATGCATACAATTATGACATGCCTCAGAAAACTTTAAAGCCAATCGTGTTTTGTGTGACTACCATTTTGCTAACATGACTGGAAGGCTTGCCTAACAGGGCATGGACTTCCCTGAATAGTTGTGATGGAAGAAATGAAGCACAGACCATCCTGAGGCAATGCCCTCGACAAGGTCTCCTGTTATTAGAACTGATTCCGATAATGGACAACACCAGGTATTGTCAATTAAAACGCATTTCAAGTCCTACTAGATGGACATTGTACAGACAAAGTATGATTTCGTGAGATGTTTTTTGTGCCTTCGCTTCTAAACATTCTGTATAGATTACATGGTGACATCTGTGAGCTGCAGCTGTATGAACATACTCAGGATCATTCTGCATAAATCAGCTAGGGGTGGCCCATATGGATAAAATCCTAATTTTTATATTACATTATCAATATGTACCGTCATAGAGTACATTTCATAGAGAATCAATTGAGAAATTGTTTATGGATAAAATACCAGACAGGAATGTCTGTCTTCAGCTAATGCAGTCAATTGAATACTTAACAAAAGCCACATAAAAATCCAATACTATCACAAACAAGTCCTGCTCATTGATTTCCAACAATGTTCTCAATGACCTAATACACCCAGAGATATTAAATAGATAACTGCCATGGTGTAAGCGGTGTGGCAAAAACTGATGGCCGTCATATCGGCCAACCCTTAGTCCAGCTACAGTGAACATGTGCTTGCTTACAAAGATGCAGATATTGCATTCTCTCTCATTCAGCCTAACAGTTTAACAAGACAATAAATAATCCATGCATAAGAGGCGGAGTTTGGCTTCATCGAAAATAGTTAATATGTATAAAATGCACATTAACAAATAAGAATGACATGGCTTGGATCAAGCATTATCTACCCGTTGTTTTCTTGATAAATCTATTAATCGTCTGGGCAATCAAATGTCAAAAAGTAGTTTAAAACTATGTCCATCCGTTCCCCAGAACACTTTCAGATGGCACCACAACCCAAAGATATTCAATGTAATGTCATACAGGACTAAGAAAGCCAGATACTCAATTGACAAGTCAGAAACGGTCATTTGTCATTTTCTGATTAATTATCAAAATAGTTGATGACTGATTTTATCAGTGACTGACCTCACTGATCATTTCAGCTGTAGCTGAGGTTGTGCATTTGACTTTGAGAAAAGGAAACGAGCTACTCCGCCCAGATAGTAATCAGCACCACAGTAGACTGGACAGCTCCACCTCAAGCAAAGCAAGGTTCACTATAAGCCTACAATTAAATAGAAACAACAGTAAATGTAGTACGAGGCTATATTCATTTACATATAATCCTATGAGCTACAGTACGTTATCTGACATGACCATGAACATGGCAGTTACTGCGATTGGACCATGGAGGGTTGGACTTTCGCGGCGATATGGAACTGCACAATTTTTGCACAAAGACAACACCACCGAACAGCTGCAGGGGAAATGAATTGCAAAAGAATTTCAAGTTTTTTGAGGGCAAACAGAAAACTACTGTAAGGAACTACAAAAGTTATTTAAAAAAGGCTCCTATGGCCCTTGAAATACTCCACAAAAAAGGAGAGTATTACATAGTCTTAAAGGTGTATGCAAACAGTAATGGAAAGTCAAAAAGGCATTGCAATGAAATGTAAAATGATATTCATAACATCCCACTGTGACCTCAAAGGGTTGAAACCTTGACTTAATGGATCAGGCAGGCACTGATTGGGCACAACACAACAGCAAAGAGTGTTTCCGAGCGTGGCAAAAATCAATCACATTTCTGCTCGCTTTACAACATTGCATATTGTGTTGAATTATACAAATCCAAACAAATGTCATTGTCCTATGAAGTTTGCACCTGTGCATGGTCGAGTGAAGGTAATTACAACTTTTGACAGAGTGAGGTACTTGTTTGGTTTTTTCTTCCTGCACCAACACTGTCAACCCAAGTCAAAGGCTACATCGACACACAGGACTCACTGAAATACATGGGAGATTTATTATCACCATTAACTGATGTGTGCAGCCTTTACAGTTTCAGACTTTACTGCTTCTTTCCTACAGGCAGACTGATGTAAACCACCCTGGATATTATTAGCATTGTAGGGAACAGATTTCCCCCTTACGTGGCCACTCGTAATAGTCAGTGAGGGCCCACTTTACACAGAGATGAAGTGGAAGATTTATATTTTAAAATTCTATTCATTATAATGCATGTAAGGTAATAATGAATGGCTCATTATGGAACACCTCAAAATACATTTAGGGTACAAGCCTAAATACCACTGAGACGAATAGGCTACAGCCCATGCTGACTCTGCACAGACATTTTTTTACCCCTCTCTTTCTTTCTTTTTTCAGTCAACAGTGTGTGCATGGCACCACATACTGATTCGTTTTAATAAAGTTCAGTGAAGATGTCAGGGCCTGGTGTCAGTGACATTTCTGATGATTTTTTTTTTTTTTTTGCGTGGTTGTACAAGTAGTGTTCAGATCCTTTCCTTTGAAAAGTAACAACACAACAATTTGTGGATTGCAATTCCAAGCTTGAGGTCCTCCAACCTCATAGAAACATGGCCCTCATCCAGATGCCACTTCACTGTATACTAACACATGCACCAGACATGAGCATCCCACTCTGTGCCACAACAGCATGGTAAACAGGATTTATAGTAGGCTTCAAGGCTGCTGAACAGGGAGAATCAACCAGACTTCAAGGCCATCAAGGATTTTGACATCAAATCAGAAATACATACACACATCCACATCACACACCAACACACCACTGAATGTGAGACGTGCCTAACCAATGCATCCATGTCTTACATCCCACAGCACATAGCAATCGAAGCAGAACTTACAGAAGCAGACCGTAGCTAGTGCGTGCAATGTGCAGAAACAATCAACACAACAACAGAAGCACAATCATATCAGTGGTAAAGACAAAAATATGGTAAGTTTCACTTACCATTGCGACTGCTGAGGGGAGCGAGTGTAGGTGTTGAGCCATCTCAGGATGACATCCCTCCAGCTGTCATTGACTGTTCAATCATTTGCAGGTGATGCTTCTCTCAAAGGTCAGCTGGACCCCCGTTATGCACCTAACTGGTCCTTCAGTGTGTAAAGCATGGCATTGCGGATATTCAGGGGAAATGCTTTTTTTGAGTGTCAAACAAAATGTCACAGAAGGAAGGAACTGAATGTGTCCACAGTCTGGAGATGTGTCCACTTAAGGCTGAAAACACTAGCAGCAGCATTTCTGCCACGATAATTTCGGCTAGTTATCCATCCTTGTACAATGCACACACACACACACACTTCAGTGCAAACGGACCAGCTGTTAGGTGTAACCAGACTTGGTTTGCATTGTTAGTCCAATGCTTCCCAGAGCAGCAGAAATAAGCTGACGATTATTTCGGCTTGTTATCCATTCTTATACAATGCACACACACTTCAGTGCAAACGGACCAGCTGTTAGTTGTAACCAGACTTGGTTTATATTGTTAGTCCAATGCTTCCCACAGAGCAGCAGAAACAAGCGGGGGGACGGGACGCAGGACAAGCCGACCGACCAACGACGCTAGCTGCCGAGGCATTAGCTAGCTCCACTGAAACTTAAGTAACTTATGCTAGCAGTACAGGCTGTGGACAGGGTTCCGAAAAGGTAAATCAGCTACTGATGCTTTAGTTAAGCTCAGCAATGAAATAGAGAAGACTCTAGTTATGAAAGAGGTCATGGTGGCAGTGTTTTTAGATATTGAAAAAGCGTATGACACTATGTGGAGAGAGGGACTGTTAATTAAATTAGATATAATGGGAATCAGTGGGAGAATGTATAATTATATATTAGACTTTCTGTCACAACGTACAATTAGGGTCAGAGTTGGTAAAGGCATAAGTGAAGAGTTTACGATTGACAGCGGAATCCCTCAAGGAAGTGTTATTAGTCCCATATTATTCAATATTATGGTAAATGACATATTTGAAAAATTAGGGGAAAGGAATGAAGGGTTACTGTATGCAGATGATGCTGTAATATGGAAACGGGGACGCAATATACCATACATAACAAGAGTTGTTCAGAGGGATATACAAGCAATAGAACAATGGGGTAATGCTTGGGGATTTAAATTTTCCATACCTAAAACAAAGATTATGTTCTTTACCCGAAAGAAGGTCTCAGACAGGTATACAGTTATGTTATACAATCAAACAATTGAAAGAATGAAGAATTTTAAATATTTGGGGATGTGGTTGGATGAACGTCTTACATGGAAACATCATATAGATCATATTGAAACAAAATGTAAAAAGGTTCTAAATCTAATGAGGATGATAACTGGACAGCGTTGGGGAGCAGATAAACAGTCTTTGATGTATATATATAAAGCATTAATAAGATCTACTATAGACTATGGATGTATAGTTTATAGCTCAGCATGCAAAACTTCTTTAAGGAAAATTGAGAGGATTCAATTCAAAGCTATAAGACTTGCTTTAGGAGCTATAAAAACAACTCCTACGTGTGCCTTATTAGTAGAGTCGGAGGAATCTCCTCTTAGTTTGAGGTATATTAAATTGTCTTTGACATACTGGGTTAGACTGCTGGGAAGTAATAATAATCCAGCAAGCTCAGTACTTAATGTTTGCTGGGAATATCAAACAAAATCACAAGGGTTTGGGTGGAACATCAACAGTATAGCAGAACAGTATGGAATGAAAGATCTGAAATTTAGTCCATCATTGGTTCTGAGTGCTATACCCCCATGGATTCTTCCATCACCAGAGGTTGACAGTGAACTGTTGGAAGGAAAGAGAGAGTATCCAAATGAACAAAGTTTTGCAGCATACTGCCAGGGTTATATAAAATCGACATTCTATGGATGTGTTAAAATCTATACAGACGGTTCAAAAGATCCACAAAATGGTCATTGTGGGATTGGGTTGTTTATTCCAGAATTTAATAAAAGAGATGGCTATAGGTTAAATAATTTTCTTTCTGTATATTCTATTGAGATGACTGGGATAATAACAGCTCTAAGGTGGATTGAAGAGGTTAAGCCAATGAGAGCGGTGATCTGTACAGATTCCATGGCAGCTATTCATAGCCTATATACAGGTCATTCATCAAGAGAAGATTTGATTACAGAAATTAAACATTTACTTTTACAATTCAGGAATCTTGGAATCAATATTCAGTTTTGTTGGGTTCCAGCTCATATCGGTATTACAGGAAACGAAGAGGCCGATAAAATTGCGAAAAAGATGCTGAAAAACAAATGTATAGGAATTAATGTACCACTGGGGAAGGGTGAAGCTAAATCTATGATTAAGTCTGAAAATATGCAAAGATGGCAAACTGAATGGGAGGCTGAGGTTAATGCTGGACACTATCATAAAATACAGAAGATTGTGACCGGGAAAAGGGTTACTTCATTGAGTTTCTATAGACGGGAAGAAGTGGTCTATACCAGACTTAGATTAGGTCACACAGGATTGAATGCTACCTTACAAATAATAGGTTCTAGCAATGGCTTATGCATAGACTGCCAAGACAAAGAAGATGTAGAACATGTGCTTTTTGTGTGTAAGAAGTATAATGATAATAGAATACAATGGCAGGAAATGGAAGGAGAGAATGCAATACGCGGTATTCTTGAAGAACAGGGTATGGCAAGGGAAAGACTGGAAGCTTTATTTATTTTTCTTCATAATACTGGTTTAGTAAAAAGAATATAGTTATTTTTTTTTTTTTTTTATTTATTTATTTATTTATTTATTTATTTATTTTTTATTATTATTATTTTTTTTTTGTTTGTTTGTTTGTTTGGTTGTTTGTTTGTTTGTTTGTTTGTTTAATTTTGAATTAACTCAAGCCTAGACTCTATGACATTTCCATGAAATTCATGGTGTACACTCCTGTACAGTTGGTGGCGGTATAATACAAAAGTAGTAATCTGCCATAAACACTAAAAGAAGAAGAAGAAGTACAGGCTGTGTCTAAACTGCTAATTTTCCTCACTCGCCACGCTTCTGTTTCCTCGGGTGCTACAGTGCTAGTTTAAACTTTTGGGTCACGAACAAAACATTTAAAAGTATATTTCTATGTCAGTTAGCTAGCTAGCTAACTCGATTTTGGCGGCTTCACTCTCATTAGTAGACCACTTTCATGGCTTGACTTGTTCAAGCAGGAAAAGCACAGGTGGGATTGTTACCGTTAATTATGGCTGTATTCCATTTAGGTGAGTTAGTTTAAGCGCTCTGGCATTTTGCATGCTCATTCCCTGATCAGACACTTAATGGAATGGAGCCATTGTTAATAGTACACCCACAGACACACCTGGGCTTTTCCTGCGTTGGCACGTAAAAAAAATGTCTGCCATGAAAAGGGTCTATCGCTCCATAATAAATTGTTGACAGTCTGGTCCATTTGCTCCACAGCTTCTTCTCCTTTTAAAGGTATTTCTGTAAAGTTCTCCTATGCCGCTTGTCCCCCCCCCCAAAAAAAAAATCTGTTTTAAACACCTTTCCAAAAGTATTCAGTTTGTCCATGTCACTTCACAACTGTTGTTCTTTGTCTTTTTTTTTTTTTTAGAAATATATGGAGCAATATCTGTTGAGTCATCCTGCATCCATCCAATTCATTGCTCGCCTTTGTTTTGCTGCAGCTATACACCCAGACGTGGTTTGCTGGATTTAGATAAATACCTTATTTGTAGTTTAAACAAAACACTGCGCCACAAGGGATGTTATGACCTATATTCTTACCCAGGGATCGTATAACATTTCCCAAAATACTTTCATTATTGGCAATCACAAACCATGTGGAAAAAGGTGACAGGGGTAAGTCAACAGCACCCATCTTATACAATTTGACAGGAGTGATGTATACTCAAGTATACATCATTGTTCAAGTATGATTCCAGTTTTCCTTTCAGATGAGTTTTGTTCAGTATTGTTGCCATATATTTTACAAATACCTCAACTTGCACTTGAGCATACTGTTTGAGTCAGTGTTTTTGGTTACTTCCACCTCTGGCTTTGTAATACTTATTTATTTGTAATTTCTTCACATCTGATGTGATAAAATCAATGTGTAAAATTCATCCAAAAGTAAAGGAGCAGTCAAGAACTGTTTAATTGCCAAAGTCATCAGTCCATGGTGTGGAAATCTTCTCACTCTACTGCCACCATGTTGTACTCCATCCATTTCAAATTAATCTTCTGTGGGTTGTTCAGTGGGGAAACTTAAAAAAAAAAATCTAAATCGTAAGTGGCTGGAGTTAGTTTAACTCAATAAGGAACAATCATCACACAAATAAACTGTGATACTTAAACTGACCTGCATGTGTAAGAATATGAAAAAGTGGATTTGTCTTCTCAGTGTTCTCTGTGATGAGTCAAACTGACTCTGACACGCGATTACTACAGCACTTTGGGAAGAACAGACAATTTATTCCAAATACTACCTTGCTTCAGATACATTTATCTTCTCATGTGCACTTCCGTGGGTCTCTCAATGCATTTTCTCAACAGGCTATTGCTAAAGAGACACCACCAGAAGACTTGAGAATGTTTGATGTTAAAAGCTGCTCTTTTCTTTTTAAGAGAATATAACCGACAACAGTAGAGCAACTCAATTACAGAAGTTACAAGAGCATACTGTATATAGCCCTTAAGTCAGTAATGCAGACTGTATGGTTGGTATGTACACATAATATACCTTAATTATGCACAGCAGCTTATTTCGGGGTGTGCTAAAGCTCATTTTACCGTCAAGAGCAAAACAATATTTATATTTTTTGACAATATTCTTTAGGGTTTACACTTTTGTTAGTATAACATACCCGTGGTATAATGGCAAAACAAAGCATATAAAAAGGAAAGTAAAGGTTCAAGGGAGGGGAGAAAAATATTATTTCAGGGACCAAATAAAGAAAAACAGTGGTTTCATTTGAACTGTTTATTAAGATATAAAGCAGGCACATGAATATAAGAAACATGTGCACAACAAGTCAGCTCTCAACAACAAAAAATCCACAGCAAGGTTTGGTAACACTCAAGATTTAAATCCAAACTCAAATACAGCAAAATAAACTGTCAAAATGCTGGTTTCTACAGTAAAAAAAAAAAAAATCCATCTGTCAGATAATCATCCTGGTTTAGTTCAGACGTCAGACGAGCCAAACAAAGACTCAGCCCTAAGACCCGAGCAGCAGGGTTTCAAAGCCTCGCTGTACACTAACGCACCACTATGCAGCAGAACACCATGTATGACTCAAACATCCTGCAGTTGTTACCTGAAGTCAATAAAAAAAAAAAACTCTCTCCTGCTTAACTTTAAAGCTCCAACTCCTGGCAATGCGTTTCTAGTTTTCTATAAAGATTGTGCCTGACATAAAACCTTTATTAGTGTTCACGCTTAAGGACAAGGAATATAAACAATAAGCTGAGTTTAAAGTCGGTGAAATCCCCTCCTTTCCTCGCCTACTTCAAAGCTGTAGAGAGAGAAACATATTGATCCCTCAATTTGGACATTCTTAAATTGTGGAAGGGTTTGGTCTCGTATTTAATGAAGCTTGTCAGCTTTGGAAGAGTAACGGCACACGGTCTACTCATTGTTTAGCCCACTGGGTTCTCCCAGGCTCTGAGCAGTCGAAGCTTATTTACAAAATTTGACTGAACCGGTTGAATCTGTGTGCATTTAGTGTAGGATTAAGCACATGGACCAGATACGCAGCAATACAGAAGGATGGGAGGAATACTCTGTCACCTTTGGTTTGCTGCATGATGTGAACATGAAAAAAAACAAATACAGAAAATACATGAGATGCTTAAATTATTAAAAAAAGAAGACATTTATCAGTTAATGGGTTACATATCAGTCATTTAGCACTGAAAATAGTGTTCAGGTCAGTTTAAACTTATTTTAAGTGTTTATAGTGGCATAACAAAGTATGTGTAACGTTAGAAAAAGGCTGGCGTACATGGAAATGTATTGACTTTGGTTCCTTAAGGCCTTAGGAACCAAAACGTATTTAAAATTTACCAGTTAGCCCAGCACATCATAATTAACTAGTTATTGCTCAAGTTAAAATAAGGCAGACAGATTTTGCATAGTTGATATTTGCAATACAGAAGGTATTTTGCCATAATCAGACATTGTAGTGGAAAACACCAGCAACCCACAGTATTATTATTAAACTGGTTAGAATACAAAATAATCAAAAGCCTCTTGCAATTAGTTTTTATATCTATGGAATCTGCTCTTCTTCCTCCAATAAACATACAAGAAAAATATATATTTTTTTAAATGCATTCATCCAGTTGATTTCACTCTAACTGCATTTTCCAGAAAAGAGACAGTTAATGCTACAGACTAGAGACAATCTCAATTTATGCAATAGAAATGAGGCAGTGTAGAAATATAATGGGTCAAACAGACAAGCTGTCTATGCAAAGGTAGAACAAATATGATAAAACCTTTAATTTTTGATAGAATGACAAGCTCTATCTATATATATATATATATATATATATAAACTCGTTGGTCAATATGTTGTGGTCTCTTGAATCAGATGTAGAGGAGTCTAGATGCTATCCATGGCTTTAAACTCGCTCAGAGCCTGCACAGGGTTGATGTGCTTCTTCTGAGAGGATCTCTTGACCCTGTTGGTCTGGCCGTCATCCTGCTTCTCTCTCTTCACCAGAGGCTTCTTCTCAGGCGCTTTCATCCTCCAGGAGATGGCTGGCATGTTAAGGGACTCCATGTTTTTGCTCTTCTGGTACTTAGTAGACGCAACGTAGGAGGCCTTGACGGTGGACACCACTGTGTTCATCAGGTTCTTTGCAGCCTGAATTAGGGACATGGCGCTGTCCAACTGAGTACATGGAAGAGACAGGAGAGAACATCAGAGAAACGGTTAGCCTTATAAAACAATGACAGCAAAGCCTGTTATTCTTAAATTCACATCGGTTTTGAAGTCATGTGTAGTGACGGTAAGATGTTCCTGTCTTTCTAATGTCGTCCAGTTTTGTACTGCAAGTTTGCAAGGGGGGGGGGTTAACTACCTTTCAGAGTTTGTCTGGCATACAACAACAGATTTAAGAAATTTGACAATACGGGAAAAGGTCACACTAATTTAATCTCCACAAGAGCCTCAGAGATGGTGGTGACACCTGACTGGAGGTGTTGGAAGTATTGGCTCATTTCAGCCCCACAGAAAGCAGGGAGGAATTCACGATTCCCTGCACACAGAGACGACCTATTTTAATTAATGTGATTGGCAAGTAAGTGGTTAATGAATGTCAAAGGGGTCTGTAAACATTTGTATAGTCTTATCTTAAGTAGCATTAAGGGTAGGAAACAATTAGTCAACATTACATTAGTCCTTTCCAGCACAGAGAACGCCATTATTTCTGTTATCCGTTTATTCAATATAAAATATAAGCTGCAGATTACAGTGCAGAGAATGAATCATTAACTAATCACAACCAACGGGCGATGCCATTAAGTCTTAGTTTAAAAAAAAAAAAAAAAAAAAAAAAGAATGATGTGGGCAACTCCAAATAAAACTTTAGAAAGTAGTCAATTCATTCTATTGATTTTAATCTTCTTTCTAGCTAGATATTTCATCGTAAACAAATGCAGTTCTGTTTACAGTAATCGTTTCTCACCAAAGTACATTGTGTGTATTCTTAAGGCTTAAACAAAATGTTTCCTACCTCACTTTACGTTGTTTTTGTGAATGCTTTTGAAACCTGAAATCATTTAATACCCCACTTCAACTGCTCTACTAGTCTCAAGTTATTGTGGGGCATTTGGCACAATGACGATTGTAGGCAGTGTGTCCACGGTTCAAATGGTGCTCAACTTACCCCAGAGACAACCAGCTCTCCTCCCAGGTTCTGCACCTCGGCCTTGACTTTGCTGCAGATGTTGAGCTGGTGGCAGTACAAGGCAATACGCTGCAGGTAGGCGAGCAGGTCCTGCTTACAGGTAGAGTCAGGGCACTGTGTGGGAGAAAGACAACATGCATCAACTGATGTGCACATCAATTAGTATACAAGTATATAATACTACCTGCTTGCCGGTTGTAAAATGAATCAATTTTTGGAACTTGCTGGTACGACCCAATCTGAATATTTATGGGATTCTACTGACGCAATAATCTCACACTTTATCAAGATGAGTTAGTAGCAGTTTGACAGTTAAGGTAAACACCCACATTAGGGCTGTGCTCAGTGCCAAAATGACAAACGCACGCCCACAGCTGGTAGATTGATAACTCATCTTCACAGGGTTAAGCACGCTCAAGTCACTCAGAATGCAAATTCTAGTAGGCAGCAAACACTGCTGTCAATCAATTACTGTTAGGTGGTGGTAAAAATCTTGTATGAAGCATTTCATATTTGATCCAAAGTGTAAACAGCAGCCCTGTTAGTAGATAAGAAATGTCTCCCTCCATCCCAACATCTTAAACAGTGTCTTTAGATGTAAAGGTGCAAATAAACTTCTCAGGGTTGGAGTCAAAAGACTTGAATACATCAAATTTATTCTCAGAGGACACATGCAATGAATTAGAAGAAACCTAAAATATTCTGCAAAACAGAGACCATGAATTCAATACCAAGTTGACAAAGCCTCATTTTCCTGATCCCAACAAGGCATTACAATATTGTCAAAAGCCAGCTGGGGACTCAAAATACTTTGGAGCCATGAAGAAAAAAAAATATTCATCAACTTCAAGAAATCCAATAAATTATCATAAAACCCACTTGAAAGTGGCAATATGCGAAGAACTCCACAAATCCATGTCATTTAGCATTGGCAATCTTTTTCAATTATTTCATCTCATCATAATTAGACTAGACTGGTTCTACCTTGAAACACAATTTCCAATCCCTTTCCTAGTTTGCTAAACAAGCCCCCTGCCAGCATAGTAATTAGGCCACAGTACTCTTGTTAGCTGCTCATCAAGTGAGAGATGTAAACACCCCGATGGGGCTCTGACGCTTTACATCACATTGTAGATCTCAGCAGTGACCTGACACACTAACAGTATGTCAGCAATGATCATGACATGGTGAGACTGCCTCTGTTACAGATCATCAGAGGCTGGCGGCTTTTCACATCCCCTACTAACCTAACAATACCTGTGAAAAGCACCGGGGTGACCATGCGAGTGAGCAAGCCAAAAGAAAATACTGGCTGAAACACCAGTATTTGCAGGTTGCTTGGCAGTCTGGAGTCCTTTGGCACCTGTTAATTCTGAGTGCAGGGAAAAGGTGAAAGGGAGGCAAGAGCAGCCAATCTTGTAATTGATGGAATCTCTGCAGGAAGGAGTTGGTGAGGTCGGTGCTGACGAACAGAAGTGTGCCGAGTATTTGCATGTTTTCTAGGCAAACTGAAGAGGCATTTTGTCTGGCCATAAGTGAGCAAATAACACACAGGGTAAAAATCTCTCAATAATGGCCATTACCACTATTAAAAAGCACTAAATCCACATAGGGTGATGAAACCAAGTTTTCCTTTCTCTATGCAAAGAGAGAAAGGAAAACTGGAACTAAACATATTTGGCATCAATATATTCTGACACTTCAAACAGACTAGGACTTGTGATGCTTCTAATCCTGCTGAGTATCCCTGGTGCGAGTAGAAAGCTCCGCTGAATATAGTGCACTCACTCACAGATATACAGCCAAGCCTGCATGCATTTACACACCACCCCAGCCAGCACAACTGTGCTCATTCATACATGTCATACATCAGAGAGATGGGGTGCTATAGTAGTGTAAGGACACAAAAAAAGACAGGCAACATTCTTTCACCATACTCAGAGAAGCCCAGCCTATCTACGTACATAAACACAAATTAAAGGTCACAAAGCCAAATACAACTAAACCCATTACATTTATGTATTTCCTTATTGAGGGTTCTATAGGACTGACAATATTAATAAAATGGACTAAATCTCTGCCACTACCATCCACTCCTGATTAATAGAAGGATGGGCTACGTAGAGCGGATGGAAATGTAAGAGTTGACATTCTATTAAAGAAAGGTATGCAAGAGGAGACGAGAGGGGGAAAAAGCTGGAGGGGAGATCAGCATACATGACTGAGAGATGGAGACAACGGCAGGAGAAAGGTTAAAAAAAAAAAGAGGAAAGAACCAGAGGAAAATAAGTAATTGGAGAAAAGACGTGGATGAAAAGAGGGGGAAAATCCAACTGGGGAAACGAGACACAGACAGGAGGATTCAACTGTAGTTGGGAGGGCGGTTTGAGTGAGAGAGAGAGAGTGAGAGTGAGAGAGAGATAGCGAGAGAGTGAGTGAGTGAGTGTGTGTTTACAGACACACACATGCAATAGCAAAGACCTGGGATGAGGCTGAATGCAGCAGCCATGCTAATGAGGGCTTGAGGAAGTATTCAGACGGCTGAGAGCAGGGCACTGTG
Source organism: Gymnocephalus cernua (assembly GCA_023631565.1). Taxonomy (NCBI): domain Eukaryota; kingdom Metazoa; phylum Chordata; class Actinopteri; order Perciformes; family Percidae; genus Gymnocephalus; species Gymnocephalus cernua. The sequence goes on from CM042435.1 coordinate 18,304,267, forward strand.
AAAGCATCACTTGTGCTCATACTCAGCTCAGCTGCTGGCTTCACTCAGCACTCAGGAAACTCTGCAAGGCTGCTCTGAGTGCGACATGTGAATACAGAAGTTGCACAGAGAAGAGACAAGAACACCTTGGATTGTTTTGGTAATGCAAATGGAAGCCCTGTGTGAGTGATTACCTCGGGTGTTATTCACATGCTGGTCATCTTTTCAGGAGCCAAAGTACCTCACTGGCTAACAGCACTCAATCAGTGTTTCCACAAACCCAATGTATCAGTAGGCAACTCACTTTCCACAAAGAAAACCTTTTTAACTCTAGGTTTATACTCAATTGTATGAACAATTCATAGTGCAAATAACAAATGGGGCATATAATGTAGGCGTACTTGTTCAACTTATATGTTAATGTATCTTCAGGTTGTGCAGCACGCTTCATAACACAGCAGTCATGCTGAAAACGGCTCTAGCCTCACTATTCAAACAATTCATTTCCATTTCACAAAACAAAATTTGCTCTGGTGTGAGGATCATCGCTCTTGTTCCCACTGAGTGATGCTCTACTTCAACCATTATAGCCAATCATTGTAAAAAAATAAATAAAAAATGTGTCTTCTCAGAGCTGCTGTAAAATGTTCCTCAAGACTGATGATATATCTCTTTTGCTTTTTCCACATGCTGTGTGGCCAGTTATGGACTGGGACAGTTAACCTTGCATGCTCAGCTACTATTGAGAGATGGCAAAGCAGGAATAGGGGCACCAGAGACTTCACCACAAGACTCTGGATATCTTTTCAAGGCAAACTAATAGAAAAGGTGAGTCACCATCTTTCAAACATCCCCTTGTCTTTTCACTGTAGGCTTTAAGTGCCTTCTCAGCAGAATAAAGGTGAAACATCAAAGTTGGGTCAAAGGATAGCAGATCACTATTCTAATGTGCTAACTGAATCGCTTAAGGAACAATGCCTTGACTTTTAGTACGTTTCATATTCATGAGGGTTTTACTTCATAAGTGTGTGGGTAGCTCTTACTGTTTTTGCATTCCTTGAATTGAAGCTATTGCCCTGAAGAAGGTTCAGAGCATAGAGTAAACCAAAGCAAAAAAATGTTTCCCTAAACACACATGTCACGAAATAAGGAAAGGAAATGAGGCAATAACGTTGACAAAGCAGGATATTGGACAAAAGGATTTCACTGTGCTACGTGTTGGGTAACGTCCATGATATAAATGATGATCAGGAAGGTCAGGGCCCATCATTGGAAATGCCATGCAGTTGTGCTGAATTCTATTATACAGGAGGCAAAACCACTGTGCTGCTGCCGCCCAGCACTGACCTTTTAGGACGCATCACCCACAGGAAACGCCAAATTCCAATATTTACTGACAGGGGAGCATTCTAATTAATGTGCTGCTGCAAGCAACCTGTTGGAGGGTGCCACAGGGCGGTGAACACAAATGTATTTTCTGATGTGTTTTTATTTTCAGTCACTTCCTGTTTTGAGTTTTGAGAAATTGATACTGCCACTGTTCTCAGATCCCAGTAAGGTGATTCTGAATGTTTTTGCTTAGTGTTCTCAATGGAGGGGCTTTGCCTGTTGCTTTATCTTTGGCCTGACTATTGGAGAGCCAGACAGTACAGCAAAACCGCTAAAAATAACAGTTTTATTTCCAAAAGTATACCGATAACTATGCCTCAACCCTATTATTGCGGCTGTAATTGCAATGTTTTTATTCTTCTTCTTCCACACGTAAAATACACTTAGCACTGCAGTTACCAAATGTAATTGTTACCCGGTGAGTAGAAATAATTGTGTTAATGCGGCGTGCTGCGGTCAACAGAAAGTGTTCGCTCCCAGGCTCACTCCCTCTGTCAATGCCCAAAAAAAAAAAACAGGTGAAGCAAACAAATGGACTATCACTTCCGCTCAAACCACCACGAAAACGCCCACTACCTACAATATCAGTGCGCAACACAAAAATCAACAAACATAAATGAGACCATAAACATACAATATATGGCTTCTACACTATAAATCCCCCCATATTATAATGTACTGACAGCCCAATTTGTTCTCCTGCCATGGTTAAAAAAAAACTAAACTATCTCAAACAAACAGACAAGCTGTAATGTGTTGGCTGGATTCTCATAGCTCAAAGGGAAGGAAGCAAATCCCAAACCTTAGACCAGGCAGCACGTGTCACCATGTTGCTTTACTGCTCTCACACACAAACCTGAGAAAGGACCTTCAGGACAAGAAGCCACCGGGAACCTTATCAGCTATGACGGGGGTTAAAGGCATGCAGAGCTATATGCATATACCTGTATATGTTACAGTGCGCTGACTGCCATTGGGAAACATTGTGTGACTGAGATTCATGGAAAAGTTTGAGGAGATACAGGAAACAAAGCACTGGAAAGACTGTTCTGTTACTTTAGAACTAAAGCGGAAGATGTGGCAACGGCGGGATAGGAAATTCCTTTCGATTCCATGCTGTAGTCTGTAGACATTTCAAGATGAATACACAAACGTAAAAACTAGAGGTGCACCGATCACTTTTTTTTGTTGGATATTGGATGTGAAAAGAAGGAAATGGTTCTTCACTAACATTGCACTTTAAGTGTGTGAATTTCCCACACCAGGAGTAATTTATATAGTTCCATCTTATAGCGATCGATTATCGGTTCTATTATATGCAAAATGTTCTATTAAAAAAAGATATAAAATAAATATTTGTGTGTGCTGTAAAGTGGTTAGAAAAAAAATGAATCTGCTAAAATTGGCATCGGCAGGTCAAACGCAATGAAAAATCGGAATCGGCCTAGAAAATTGTAATCGGTGCATCTCTACTAAAAACATTTTGATATACTAAACAGGACAGTTTTACGGCTGGATAAAACGCTGAAAAGAGACCTCTGATGAAATTCAGTATGCCGGTGTTGTCTGTGCAAAGCCTAGTTAATGGGCTTTACAGTTAATGTGCTGTACATTAGATTTTGTCAGTCTGGTACTGATTAAGTTACTGTTAATGGCTAAATATAAATCTGCCATGGTCTACCAATGTCAATCAAGATTCATTTTAAACAGAATGATAGCCAGATCTCCTCTCCTCACTGCATCTGCTAAGAAGATGCTCCATATTTGCGTGGGGCCAATTCAATCACGCTGGCACTCGGGAATGTTAATGTGACACTGAAGCAGACAGATAGTCTGGGTATGACAGGAGAAAATCAAGCTGGGGGCAAGCCAAAAAGACAGACTTTAGAAGTATCTACAGGGACCAATTAAATGTCCCTCGTCATTTTTTAATGTTCATGCTGCACCTGTCAGTCACCACGGCTGCTACTGAATGGGCAGTACTAACAGGCATGTTAAAACATTAGTACATTCATTTTTGACATTTAGACTTTGACTTTTATTTGGCCTGACCCTTGAATGCTTTTTGGCTCACTTGCTACCTGACTGCTCCAAAACCTCAGACTTGCAATTGCAAGTTGAAAGTCAAGACCATCAAAGCTTTCAAAAAGGAAAAAAAATGTTCTATGTTCCTCCCAAATGATTATCCACCTCTGGGAGCTCTTTGGTTACTAAACGTGTCTCTTTCAAGGCCAAACTCTTTTTATTCCTTCAGGACTGAGACAAAGCATTAACATATTGAATTATCATGGGTAAATGCCTTTCAAAACAACCAATCGGGAGTTGATACATTTTCTCAACCAGTAAACAAGGTGGGCTTCACTTGGTTTGGCGGCACTGCAGTTGGCCGAGGGCTGACCCTTGAACTGCTGAGTTGAGAATTTGTGGGCTCTCTGGGTGATTTTGCTTCTCCACTGCAGTAGGTAATTTACAACCCTGTCTGCTGTAAAGCGTCTGGGGCCAGAGCCGGGATTAGACTTTGACCAGCAACAGAGCTCATGGATCACCATAAATCTCCACTGATTGAATGCAAATTGGAAAAGTACACTATGTATGTCAGTATACATCATGAGAATAAAGCTTGCACACACACACACACACACACACACACACACACACACACACACACACACACCACACCAAGCACATGCCCATTCTCTAAATATGCAAGCCTTATTTTATGTGCATACGTTTGTATGTGTACAGTACATGCAAGTGTTTAAGTGGTGAGAAGGCAAGCTGAAATTTATGGGCTACATGGTGGCTAACACATTTGCATTATAAATCTCAATTACATAGCATTATTTGTTTACCAGGCTGCTCAGATGGAATTCTCATAAGGTGCCCTGCAGAGGAGGGTCATAAATTCTTAATAAACTGCAGTGCAGACCTTTGTACAGCACTGACCTAAATTCTGCAGCTCATCTCTGCACTATACTCATTTCTTTAAACTTTAATAAGGCTCTATTACACATATTTAACTGGTTTTCAGAAAAGCCAAACTAGCCCATGTCCACCTAAACATCTCAGATGAACACAACATACAAATTAGAAAATACGCCATGACACAGTCTTGAGAAGGAAAATGTGAGATGCTGTGCTATCAGTCTGGGACCATCTGCCGATGTGTTTTATATGAGGAGTAAACCCCTTATAGGCCCCCCTGGCCAGAGGCACAGAGCACAAGTGATTAATATGCCTAGGTTAATGAGCAGTCCCAGCATTGCCTTTGCTCCTCTGATTCTCTGTCAGTATGTCTGCATATTGGTGGTGATTCACTCAACTATTGCTGCTGGAGAATGTAGTAGACCATCCCAACGTTCCATGCCTTTGCTGCAAGTGGGCCTGTGGCATCTCCTGCTTTGTTAGAGATACGGCCCTAAATATAAACTGTCTGCGTAAATAAATAAATTTAAAAACACCTGCCACCTGGCAATTATACTGCTAATTAAAAGGCGAAGCACTCTTAATGGATTCATCTCTCAGGAGGGATGTTCCTTTCTCTACACAAATGCAATCCCCCTTTTTTCTACCTCTCCATCATTCTCCACCATACCCCACGTCCATCCCTGGGAGCCCTGGCTGATGTGTTACCGTTAAGTGTCGACTGGTTTGCTAGTGTTTTGGTCTCTGCTGAGAGAGGAAGGCTACGAGGGACAGCTGGATAGGTTCAGAGGCTGGAGGGGTCCTCTCTCTTGGCAAAGACTTATGTTCCAACGGCCAAAGCTCTTCATTTATTCATACTTTGAGTACTTCAAACCCCCAAATCCCCTAATAGTGTGTACACACAAAAACATACATATACAGAGAACGAGATAAAGACACAAGTACCTACAAATAGTTGAGGATGGGAGAATAAAATAGTTAAAAAATGTAACGCATACATGCACGTGCTTGTGGAGTCAGGCCCGCCAACAGACTTGTTCATATGTAGGCGCGTACACACACACACACACACACACACACACACACACACAGTTGCCCATCTGTTTTCTTTGGGGGATAACATGGTTTTCATTCAAGTGAATAAGCATCTTCAAAAGCAACAGTGAGGCATAAAAAAAGTCACTTTCCAGAACGGCTTATTCCCTATTCAGACGATTTGGATTCAGATGCAATTAGGTCAGACCAGATAAGACTTGTAGTTTGTGATAGACAGGGGCCTGTAATATTTAGGACCTGAGGTCACCTTAAATAAAATATCAGACATGAAGGGCTCTTGGAGGCCAGCATCTCTTTATGGACTATGAGGGAGAGATCTAAATGCAGAGGTTTCCAGTATGTGTTGGCATAATTGAAACCCATTGCCGTGGACCAATAAGACTAATGGTGTTGATATATCTCTTATATCACCTTTGAATGTGAGCACAATTTATGGAAAAGGTTTTATAAGCATGGGATTTTTTTTTTTTTGGTGCCAATATCAGTATATGTGAAGTATACCTCACAATTGCCCTAGCAGCATCCCCAACACGTCTCTGCTCGTGTTAAACAACCGGAGGGGGAAAGCTATGATGTAAATCAACGTAATCCTTAAATCAATTATTAACCACTGCCTTGAGTAGGCAAACCTGGACTGTTTAGAGACAAATATTTAATTATGGTGCCAAACAGATTCAAACAGATTTGTTAGTGACCAATGCATAGCATTACATTCCATGTGTTGTAGTCAGCCTTGAAACATTCAACTTGTATCAACACATTACCTAACAAAGAAGCTTTATGCTGTTTTAACATTTTTGCCAACATATCAGTAGTGATGTGAACAAAAGCAGAGCAAAAGAGACTGGCAATGTTATCGAAATCCTACAGCAAACATCTAAAGCCAGTGTGTGCCTTCCTGAGCGACTGTGTGTTCTTGAATAGAAATGGAAGACACACACAGCTGCTACATCTAAACCACAGAAGCAACCAATGTCTTCACGGGAGAAGACCTCAATCTGACAACCATGTCTTGTAGCAACCATCACAACTAAACTCGTCCATGATTTAACAACAAAATGTATACATATTGCAGACACAGAGGCTACAAGTCTCTATCTAAGAGATGGCAAATTAATAAGTTGGGGGATAAATCATGTACAGTGTCTCTCTGAGGAGTGGTACAGTGCAAGTATTTAAGTGAAATATGAGGCCATGGATAATTGAATGTGTGTTTCCCAATGTCAAGGACCATAGTCTCTGGGGTAAGGGATAGATGTGGAGAGATGATGGAATCGGGAATTGGGGAGTGGGAGATGGAGGAACGAGAGGGAGGGAGTGTTTGATCCTTAAAGAAATTGGCAAAGACTGGTAAGGGGCGTCTCATGAATAACAAATCATATCAGTTGTTAACATCTGAAGGACTTTGCCGTGCAAGCCTTTTAATTGGATTTGCTCCTAAAGGTGCAAATGCGAAAAAATAAAAATAAGCATTTGTGCAAAAATAAATGATATGTACTGCATGTTGGTTTGTTATCTTTTTCTGCATCTATCTTTTTGTATAGAGCTCTTAAAGTACCGTATTGGTCCAAATATAAGACCTTTGTTTTTTCTGGAAATACGTCTGAAAAAGTGGGGTCGTCTTAAGGTTCAGACACACACGGACACTGCCGGCAGTCGGACTCAAATGACCAATCTGATTGGTAGAGTGCCAACCCGGAAACGAGCGGGATGAGTGTGACTAGAGTCTCTGAAAATGTGACGGAAATCTTTTAAACTGACCTTTGTCGATCTGAAATGAAGACAGATTCAGCAACTGCACGGCCTATTTCTCGCTTAAAATGTTTTCAGAAACACGTTTCGGTGAACTATTTCAGTAAAATGTGAGATCGTATTCTGAACAAGCCGCCATGACAGTCGGTCATTTCCGGTTTTCATTTTTTGGGCAACAATACAGATTTGCGGCGCCTGCTGTTATGGAGACGTATTACGTCTTGTGTACGTGCAGAACGTACGCTCAAGTCGGCGTTGCTTCGGTGTGTTCTGATGCACTTTTTGGACCTCGGGGAGCTGACTGATAAGTCTGACTGCCTTTTCTCCGGCCGTCAGCTTTGTGTGTCTGGAGCTTTATATTCGGGGTCTAGACTTTCAGCTGTATGCAGTAGCTAACTTTGTTAACATTGTTATTTGTATTCACTTTATATACAGAATATGGTTAAATTGTACGAATGCCATGGCTGTCATTGAGGTCAGACGTAGATGAAAAAAAACGGCAATCAAAAAGAGTGTGTGCATGAAATGTTGTCTCGCCACTTAAAAAAGAATTCAACTTGGTTAAGGAGCTAAGGTGCCACGAGGAGAGGTCCCATAATGCACTGGGTTGGACAAGAATCAGTTTGATGTCCTCCTGTTACCTCATTGGTTGTGCTTTGAAAGGTCAGCGGCATCCAAGGTCAAAAGTTAAAATAATTTCAACTTTGAGCGCAGCGGCAATTTCAAGCGCTTTGCTTCACCGAGGGAAGCACTCCGCCTAGTTGGTCTGTACCGCTCTCCCCATTGAAAAACAATGGCACAGCCCGCGGTTTTACCGCGGATCATGTGTAGGCAGCTCAACACAGCAATGGCACATAGGTCCGATTCTTAGAGCACATTCTGAGGTCTTACATCGCCAATACACAACGGGAAAGTAAAGTTGATATGATACTGGAGCAGGGTTTAAAAAGGAAATTACTTAATGTATAGGTCCTCATTTAACAAAATGTGTTCATGTAGTTAGTAGTACCCTTGCCTCAAACATGTCATTTTGCAATAGACATGACATTAGTGTTAAGTTTTAAAGTTTGTGCTACAATTTTTACTCCCAAACAAATGGTTTTTTTTTTTTAATTTGTCCTTTGTGTTGCTGCACTTGTTGCTACCTTTTCGTGCCCTGATGGTGTCGATGTGGCACAATTCTAATTTTATATTGGGGTCACTAGTAGAAAGGTGTAGTCTACATCAAACCCTTTGGAATGGAGGTTGATTAAGGTCTTACATTGTCAGCGATGGTGCGGCCCAGCTTGTCCATACGTGATCCTGCCTCTGCAATTTTCTTGGCAGCGCTGATGACATCAGACGTATTCTTCAGTGGCCCTTTCCCCCTGGGGAGAAAAAGTGGAAAAACCAGTCACCGTTTCTGATCTACAGCAGCCTCATTCAATATGCAGGAGCCGCATCTCAGTCATGAAGTGTTGTTTGTTTGTTTGTTTTGGAAGGTTGTTTCCACGCAAAAAAAATAAAAAAACAGAGGAAAGTATAGATAGAGAAACTTTACTTATGGGAATAGTTTAGAAAAATGTCCCAGAAATACATGTTTACGGAAGTGCACAGGTGATTCCACACAAACAAACAAAAGTATGGCACCATATTGTTCATATTGTTGTATGTCAGAGATGAGCACGTTAAAGCAACCCATGAAATGCAGAGGGGCAGCCTTCACTCTCAGGGCTATCTGTAAAGATTAGGACCATGGCGCTGTACTCTTTTGTTGCACCATCATCCCACTTACAAATCCTGGTGTTAAAACTCTTATTTCCTGTAATTTTAACAAATGATAGATACAATATGTTAGTAGCATGCTTTTAAGAAATTGGCAGCATTATCATATCCAGAAATTCTAAGAAAACCCTGACTCAAGAGGCCGTCACATTATAGTTTGTCACCAGCGCCATATGCTTTCTATCACAACAGAAATTCTCAGTTCAATCTACTCGGGCCCTTTATTCAAGCAGCTTTGAGGGGTTTATTAGAAGGATAAGTCGCAAATCCAACTGGTTTCATGTCTGTTGGCGGAGAAATGTTGGTTGCCCTCAAAAACTCCACACACACACACACACACACACACACACACACACACACACACGCACGCTCGTCATTTGTATGGTCATTTTCATCCAAGTATGAGACAAAGAAGAGAGCCAAAGAAAAAAAAAAAAAGAATTGAAAGTAGAGCTATGAGAGTACAATTGTATTTAACACTAGCACCGCCAGGCATTTTAGAGGTACTATAACCTACAAGTCCGATGCCCAAGAGCGTCTGTATCCTTTTGTTATCGCTGATGGGCCATTAACGCATCACCCTCTCCATCTTTATAGCACTGCATTAATCTCTGGAGCAGCAAGGACACACACAGCCCCCACACATTTTTCAAAGCCAGATAGCTCATCTAACAGTTTGAACCCACACAAAACTGGTGTACTCCTAAACATCTCAGATGAAGAGTGTACAGTAAAATATGTTATTTTAGAAAGAAATATTCTCACGCTGCAATCCGATGCAGTAACAGTACGGTCATTTGTTCTTTGTATCGTTCAGTCAACACAAAATCTTGGAGGTTTCTGTGAGCAACTCCCGCAAGTAATCCTAATCCTAACGTTAAACATCAATTATTGACCATTCTAGAGCCAAACGACGCCCGTCCCAACACAGGACAGGTCTAGCCCTGACCTGACCCACTGTAAAGCTTGTCAGCCATTTGTGTTTTTTCTGCCCCCACAAGGGACTCTGGGACACAGTTGGCAAGAGGCACAAATTGGATTCAAAGCTGCTCTCTCCAGGCTAAAAAATGAGCCATCCAACTCAGAACAGATGGAATTTTGTGTTCTGTTCTCTCGCTTCCTCTTTCCTCCCCTCCCACCTCCAACCCTTCCCCTCTCTTGCTCTCCCTCTGCTGCTCTGCTGTAAAAGCAAGTCAGGGTCATAGTGGAAGAGGAAACACGTCAGAGCACAGACTGGAAGCTCTCCAGGGACAAGTCAACCCCTGGAGACAGAGCTGGAGGCAATGTGATGGGTTCTGAAAAACTTAAACTTGCATTCTTTGTTACTGTTGCTAGGATAATGCTGTAGTTTGCCTCAATAAAAACAAAAAAACATCACATCATAATGCATAATAGCAGCAACCAGTGATTTCTCCCTAATGTTTTATCCTAAAAATATCCCTCGCCTTAGCCCTGAAAAATAAAAAGGGCCAGCTGCTAAATTTCTTCTCCAGCTCTGAGCACTGTTATGGCCAAGTAACAATAGGGAAAAGCACAAAGAGGCCACAGGGATAGACATGTGAACTGCTGGCAGGAGGACACCCTTGTAAGAATGTCGTAGTGGATTTGTACATGGAGAAGAAACTGGGGACTCCAGGTCTGGTGACAGCTGTAAGCCTCCAGATGGGTGTAAGCCACATCGGACTGAGCACTCCACAGCACAGAATGCTAAAAGACAGGTGGCTCCCAGATATTATGTCGCATGTTTCCAAGCCACACATGCCTTATTCATGAGTGCTGCCATACAGCCATAAGCGATGCAGGATTCAGCAAGAATCTCTCTCACTCTCTGCAGATTTGTCAGGAGTGAGGTCTAACAATTACCTCCCACAGCATTAACCTTGGCAGGGCTTTGTGCCAGCTCAAGGTTGAGGGGGCAATAATTTGGACCCCGCCGAATTAGCCAGCGACTGACCTTCCATGTGCCATTTTCGCATGCAAGAGTCAAGGCATAATGTGAAGATATGTATACACATCCCGACAAACATCCATGTGTGTCAGACACTCAGACTGGCATATACAGACTGCAATCCAAAGTCTCTGAGTGCCAAATAAGAAATGTCACAATACTAAGTTGTGGTATTAGCCCATAAATCAGCCAACTCTCAGCGTAACTGCACTATTAACACAAGCACAATAGTCATTCCCACAGCTTTCTAAACTATAAACTATTTCAAATGGCAACAGCCGAGCGTAGAGAATATAAATGTACTTATAAACACTAAATCTGGCAATATTCAGTCCCTCCAGAAAAACGCGATTATGCGATCGCAGAATTCAATGCATAATCAGCCAAAGTCCGCATATTCATGCGGGGGCCGCATTTTTTCAAATACGCCGCACTTTCGCCGCATAAATTGCCGATTTCCGCGCAAAATATGCGGGGCTTGCATGATTTCATAATCCCCGCATTTTCGTTGTAAAAAAGTCACATATATCTAGGGTTGGGTACCGAAACTCGGTGCCAATGGGCCCCCGGATCCGACGTAAACAGTAGTAACGAGACCGAATAAGAACGAAGATTTCGGTGCCTTATTTCGGTGCCTGACTTTACACTACAATCGACAGCAGGTAACGTTAGCCTACCTTTAGCTAGCACCGTGATTAATCACGGTTAACATGCTGACAGGTGACGTTAAACAGTGTAAAGTGTGACTGTATATCAACAGTCTGCTCTGCAGCGCAGCAGCTGCTGATGTCAAACACAGACGGTGCGTTCACTGACACTGGTAATTGTTTGGTTTTGGTTGGTTATTGTAAAATACCCTTTTCCCATCTGGTTGCTGTTTTTGTCGTCCAACAGCAATTTACTGGTGAAATAAGTTATTGTTTATTATAAGTTATAGTTATTACATTACTATTAAATCATTTAATTTTGACCATATGGCCTTAGTAATAAACAACGTGTTCTTAAATGTCACAGACTGTTGTTGAGTAGGCCTATCCTTCTTGTTTCTTCTTCTTTTTTAAAAACTCTTAAAAAGTATCAGTTCAGGCACTGTTTTAAAAGTACCGATTTAGCACCAGTATCAGAAAAAAACCCAAACAATACCCAACCCTACATATATCTCAGCAGAAAGTTGAAAAATGTTGCGTTTACTTCACACAAGAGCAGCCATTTTCCCCTGTTGCCATGGGAACGTTATGAAGTGACGTAATTTCACCTACTGAGAACACGGTGTTGGGGGAATCACTTTTTTGTCTCTTTTTCATCAAACCGCAGTTTTTCCAAGTTCCCGCAAGTTCCCGCAATTTTTGCAAGTTCCCGCATTTTCATCGCATAAAATTGCATAAATATCCCGCATATTCCATCGCATTTTTTAAGAAAACGTGCCGCATAATCAAGGATTTTTGCCCGCAACAATCATGAAAAAACTCCGCGTTTTTCTGGAGGGACTGAATATTGATCATCACTACGGTCAAAGACATTAACGCTTTACCCAAAATGCTCTCTGAATTTAAAACTTGGCAACCCATGATAAATATTACTCAACAATATTGTTTTTAATGTATTTAAAACATGAGCTAGAAATAAGCTTTCATTAGAATTCTATATAGTTATATACATTTAAACCTATAATGCTGAACTATTTCATATTAATGAATGTCCACTACATTCAAGCCAATGCCAAATGAAGTTCATACTAAGCTAATAACGCCAATCAGCTCCACAAAACTCTCTCTCTATTTCTCAGTATGGCTATGTGGTGCCGTCCGGCGACTTTCGCACGCAGAAGCTTGAGTGATGCGTTTTACGTCACCGCTGAGAAAGAACAGCAGCAACGGTCAGCTTTGGAGACGAAGAGGACATAGAAACTACAAGATAATTACCTCTTCTGAAGAGTCCATCATGTTTTCTTAATCCACCATTTCCTCCTTGAGCTACTAGCAACTGTTGGAGGCGCGATGAGGGTGGTGCGCGACCACTGACAGGTGCATTTTCAATAAACATTTAATTCGGAAAACCTTAGTTGCTGATTATATGCAACTATGGAACGACATTCAACGTTGAAGACATCCATTTTTTCAAGACGATTGTTATTAAATCCTAGATGAAGTATGCAGGAGTTAAGAGGCTTGGATTTTTTATGGTTTAAAAATCCAGTCAATGCCTATAAAAATGCCTCGTCAGGCATCCGATAGAAAACAGCATTTCTCGTCCTGTATCGATCAAACTTAAGCTACTGTGAATTAGTCCACAAGTTACCATTCTCTTAAGCCTAATGAATGAACTCTGATTTAGTGTTCACGATTTTTGCTTTCAGGGAGAGCAGCTACATTTTAGCAAAAATAACACCAGTAACGCCACAATACCTTTTTGATTAGTATAAACAGCCAAGATCTTACCAAACACTCACACGATGCATTCAGCGCTTACCAGTTAGATACCGACAGCTCAGTACTCAAAAAGCACTGAGAATCAATGTTGTGTTCCCAAAAAATGTATTGGCAGTGGTTTTGTTTTTTTCTGATAGATTTTTTTGATTGGAAAAGTCCAACAAAACACATTTTAAACTACAACTGGAATCATGCAAAATGAATACATTTATTTGATAGAAAGTAATACACAGCTAGTGTTGGTGTGCCTGTAAAAAGCTGTACATGTAGAACATGTTTTCAAGTAAATGCAGTATTAAAAATAAAAATAAAAGCGTCAATGGGCGTTTTCCTTATTGGAAAATCTTTTTCAGTTGAATTCATTGGGTCTGCTTTATATTGTAAAACTGAGAGAGAAGCAGCCTTTGTTGATATAAAGACGTCACTGCAATCAATAACCTCTTAAAATATATACACACAGCTGACCCCATCTAATAAAAAAACATGGATGGCACTCTGAGATGGAAGCAGCAGCATTTGCATTACATTTAAATTGTCTGTGGTCTTTTGGATAAATAAGCAGCAAATAAAAAATTGCAGGCTTCTGTGTGACCTCACATCACTGGCTGTGTTAGTATTTGAAACTCTGCTATAGCTTTCCAGTATTATATTTATTTGGCTGAGGAGACCGGGATCTTTGACTTATTCAGAAAATGAAGATAGTGAGGCAGAATTTCATCGTTACGGATGTGACTCACAGTTGGGCACAAAATGTCCTCTGAGTAATTAACTTGAAAATGTAAAAAGGAACAGTCATACAAATACAGTCAGCTAGTCAAAAGTCACATTCACACCACACACACACACACACACACACACACACACACACACACACACAGTGTGAGCTAGACAATCACAGAGATGGAAATGCTGTCCAACTCGACTTCTCGAATTCTTAATTTTAGCACACCAAGCGACAAATTCCAGTCACTATCATAAAACACAGTTACAGAACTAGTATATCCAAAAATAAAAAAATGGGACATCCTAGTGATGTCTGTTCTGTGTTTTACGAACAGTACTTAGCAAAACAAACATTTTACAATATTAGAAAACATTACATGAATGTTGTCTGGGCAAGGGCATTGATTCATTTGGGAGTGACAACTCCAATCCTCTGTTTTTATTTTGGTGGTGATATCCTTTCATTTACATCACTAACGTTATAATGTGATTTTGGTCAAATTCAAATACATTTTTATCTTTCTCAAAAAGGTGGTTATACTGTCAAGATTTGCCAAACAGCAGCTTTTTTGCAGAAATCAATATTTCTGAAATGTGAAACAAGTTTTCAGCAAATACCCTGCTTGTAACCACAAATTTCAGAGGCACTGATTTTTAGTAGAGGCATATTTTGAAGCCATTTTTACCGCAAAGATGATTTATACTATTCCAGGACACATTATAATTCCTAAGATGTTGTTTTTGTTTCAACCATTTCTCCACCATCTTTATTGTCTCAACAAACCACTGACAAGGGTGAATATGGCCACCCTATAGCAGCTTTGCTGAGTGAGACTGTCCATTTAAGATTTACAGTACACACCCAGCTTTATTTGTGTACCAGAGAGAGGGAGATTTGATGCAGTGCTTATGGTTGTGCATATTAAGATTAGGGGAGGAAGGAAAATAATCAAGAAGAAAATCCTAACTACAGTGCTGCTTAACGAAAATGAAGAGCGTTGATGCATGAACAGTAGTGTTAAACTGGGTGCATAGTATTGTGCAGATATGGGCAAATGCTGGGAAACAAATGTAGGCTTATTGGGTGATTGTATTTGGCTTAACTTAAACATGCATTCTGTCTTGGAGGCATTTTGCTGGAATTGCACATCTATTGGAATATTAATGCGAGGAATGTAAGATGACATGAATATTGGCGCTGCAGACTACAAACTTAAAAATGTGCAGCCATACTACAAACCATTCACTCATATCTCTTCTGAGGCCAGAGAAATAGCTACAATTACAAAATGGGCCATCATTTACTGGGGAAGAAAAATGGCTCTGATTTTGAGCCAAGCTGTTAGTCCAAACTCACCTGGTGAAGTCTGTCATCTCCATCATGATCATGCACATCTGCTTAGCCAACACAATGATGTCATTGCCGCTGTCATCCCACTTGGATACCTCAGCGTCCAGCTTGCTCTTCTCTTCCTGAAAGCTAGCCACCTGTTCAGCAATCTTCGCCTTCTGCTCCTGGGGCAACTGGGCCATGATAGCCTGAAGGAGGAATTATGGAACGCGTAGAGGGTTAGCATACAAGACCTCAACATACTGTTACGGAGGCCATTTCTGTCTCCAGGGCAGTTTGTTTTACATCATCCCCTATGGTTTCCATGGAAGAACGGGTTTTCTTGCCAGGCAAGATCATGGTGTTGTTTGAGATCCAAGCAGAGGACAGCTGTGGTACTGTGGTGCACTACACTACTGTGTTCCTGGTTCATTCTTTAATTGTTTACACATGCTTAAATGATTGCTATACTCCCTGGCCACTTTATTAGGTAAGTCAATGCAATCTAACGCAATCCAGTACAACAGCTCTGCCACAAATTCTTCCTTTACCAAGTTTTGTTAAAACCTTCGAAGAAGTGCTTTATGTTATGTTTAAGTGTTTTAGTCATCAAAATGCATTATAGGCATGTTGGAGTAAAAAAAATGACTACATTAATTGCTATGTCTGAAGTGCACACTTTTTTTTTCACTACAAAAGCTGGGTTCAAAACGGGGTTCACAGCCATTAAGAAATAGTATGTGACATATTCTTGGAAAATATAGATGTATTAAACTCTATGCCTCTGGCCACTGAAGAAGAACAATATAAGGGCATGTGTTTGGCACCATTTCTATCCATCCTCTTGGGCTCGGCCGGTAAAGGGCAGTTACCAAACAGGCAATCAGAAATTCAATGAATGAGCTTGTGAGGCCGAAGTGGGCAGACACTTAAGAGCAGGAAATTGAATATCATCGCGAGAGCGTTCATTCTATTACTGGTAAATAGGACTCTCTCTCTAGAGTCACCTAACCTTGAATAAAGCTGTTTAGGGCAGTGCAGAGATGAAACGCCCCTTCCTAACAAATCATCACCATCTTTAATGAACAAAACAAACAGCATGGAAATGTAATGATGGATCACTCCGCCATTAGGGATTTTTTGGATTAATTAACACTTTTCACCTCTTCTATGAAGAGGACCACCTACAGTAGACTCATTATCTGCTTGGAGTCTTTTCAGGGATGCTACGGAGAACATCAACCACCAAGACAAATTCACCGGTTCATACGATGACATATTTAAAAACAAAAAAACAATAAACAGACTCAATGAGGAAAAACTTGGGTCACATTAGTTATGGTGGCGTCAAGCCAACTGTGCATAACCCATTAACCAGGTTTCAAAGAATAACAGTAGCTCTGACAAACATTAACATTAACATGAGCGTACAATTACAAAAGATAACAAATAAATCTGGTTATAAATTTAAAGAATGTGCAACATTATTTTCTAGAACTACAGCCTTGTGAGTGAGATATAAAATTGCTCTACTTTGTAGTATTCTGAATTAAGTTTTATAGCGCCAATATGTATGATCAATATGTAACCATCTTCAAGTACGCCTCTGTTCTTTGGGGCACTAGTGAATGCAATCTCCTATATGGAAAATATTAACACAAATGTGTGTTCTTTTATTATGTGTAAGTTTTTTTTTCTTCCCACATATCTCACATTTCTTATCAGGTATCGATGCCATTTGACAACTAGAGATTTTGAAGGCAGGAGATCAGACTCAGGAATGTCTGTAAATACTACAAGAAGCGTTGGACATCTTACCCGTGCGCTCTGGCCGGCAATAAGCTGGTCATCCTCTGTCTGCACGCTGGTCCTGCTGCGAACATCAAAGTCTTCAGTCTCAAAGTCAGAGTCGTCCAACTCCTCTGGAGTCTGTAATGGATCAAAAGAGGGAGAAATGGGCAAAAGCGGAGAAAAGGAAGGTGGGTAAAAGAAACGAGGGGGAAAAGGTCAGAATAAGAAGTCAGTTCTAAGTGGAGAACATAAAATAATAACCAACCTGCTTACTATCTATGAGAAATTTCTTGACGCTGCCAGCCAGGGCAGCATCAGATAAATGTCTTCTTCCCCATAGCTTGGTACAAGAAACGGTACACTCTAAATGAATTTGTAAATCAAGTGTAATGTGCTGCCTGTGCATTTTGAGAGGGAAAATGAAGGTACAAGCTGGTATGAAGCATATTGGGAGCAAAATACTTCAGAGTCCCATCTGTCGATGCTATCTGTAGAAAGGCGAGTGAGGCATGAGTTGTGTTCTCGAAGAGTGTTGCTACTTCATCTCTGAGCCTTCACCTCTTCTCTAGCTTTGAATGCAAAACAAGTATTTTTTAGAATAATTTCTATCTCAACAGGTCATGCTTAAGACAAAATACAATACGGATTGACAGGAAAATGTAGTTGGTGGTAATATGGGCACAGGGAAGATGATGTGGAGAGATAAAGGTGCATCATGACGCCTCTGCTGCTACTTGTGCTTATCCAGCTGTCTCAATACCTCCCTTTAATGGATTTGGAGCCCCCACGTCTAAAAATAGCTGAAGGTCTCTGAACAACCTTACACTGCTTTATGAAATGTAGAGATGCTCTTGTTCTCAAGGGAATAGGGGTATGGCTTTAGATACAAATCTGTAGTGACTCACAGGTATCTCTTTCAACCCAGACAATGCTGCTCAGTGGGGCAGAGATATCACCTGCTGTGGCCTGTGCAACAGATAACCTGTGAATGTGAGAGGCTCAGAAATGATAGCTCATGCTGTGCACCCATTGCGACACTATTGTAGAGAAATGACAACAGCAGCCTGCAGTTTAATTAAAAAGGGTTTTGTCAAGGTAGTACTATTGGCACAGTAAATTACATTTTAATACCGTTTGTCATGCTGTGGCAAAACACGATAATCAATATTTAATTTTGTAATGTCCAGACTCTACACTGTCTGTCTAAAAGCTGCAATATTCAGTTTCACCTGTATCACCTCTGTATTGCACATATGACCACGCAGTATCTGAAGTGTGAATGTTAAGGGAAGACAGGGAGAGAGCTGAAATTATAGTCTTGTGACAACACTAGGAAGTAGGCTTTAGTCGTATCTAGTATTTTTGTCTGCTGATGTAGATGTGGACAGGGAAGTAAAATTGCCCATTGCAATTATTTTTGTGACATTCTTCTTATAGCCTCTGTGAGTAAAGGTTTTAGGGACAGAGCCAGCTAAATCACCTTGGGCTGTGACACACTGCACAAATCATAAGGTAATAACGACAGCTGCCCCCTGTATCTCGCTGTCAGCAGCTCCCTGACTTTGAGACAGTTCGATGTCTGGGAGGCATATTCTCTGATGTTGCTGTAGGTGGAGAGAGGGCTCTGGCCACCTGTCAAATATCCAAGGGACATCCAACATAGGCTGCCTGTGCATTACTTACAGAGGTTAAAGACTTGTCTATCTTAATAGCCCCAATCACACACTTGTCTGTTCTGATTTAAGAGTGGGCCATGTGAGGGTTTATAGAAAGATGGCTGGAAGAGTGAATGTGTGTGTGTGTGTGTGTGTGTGTGTGTGTGTTCGTGTTCGTGTTCCAGAGAAGTTGTCTCATAGTGCTCAACTCAGTTGATTTAAAATATTTCATATTTATTTGGACTCCAAGCAGAACATGCCTAGTGTCACATGTCAACTGTGCCACTAAAGCACAGTTCAGCCAAGCAAAGGGTTCTTCTACATAGAAATGATTGTTTTTGATACATTTGTCTGATCTCATTACGAACAACAGCAATTAAGAGTATGCTTAAGTAGACTGCTGTGCACATTCTTCTGGATATTCCATCACTACCCAGCTAAGCAGCAGAGGCATTTTCTGCTGAATAAAAGCCAGAAAACCTGTGATGATTACCTCACACCCCTTGATCAAGTAATCCTGACAAACCCATGGGGAACTGCATCTTTATTTTTTATTGAGTTGATTCTCATCCCTACCTCCTGCCCACAGTTAATGGCAGAATTAATCTGACGGATTAATTATAGGTAAGCACGTTTTTTCATAACTCTTTAACACACACACACACACACACACACACACACACACACACACACACACACACGGTAGTGTTCAGCCAGCCCCACAGGCCTAATGTTAACAGCATAATCAATTTGGATAACAAGAGAGGAGCTGGGGCAGATGGGAAGTGAATGTAGTTCTGTGGCTTGCAGTCCAATTCAAGAATGCTAATTAAAACCTCCATCTTAAATCAATTGCTTATTATAATGCTAATACTGCATAATGGTCCCTCTCTCATTTGGTTCTTGTCGGTCTGAGCAGCATTATTCATGGGAGCCCAGACACAGTTTTGGAGCACCATTGTCAACACAAAATGTGCTGTCAAGACTAATGATTCCAATTCAAAAGATAAAAAATCTAAAATTATAGAACAGAATAATAGAATATGGCATAATACAACCAACCAGCACATTGTATCTCAACATAGTAAATACATAATTAGGTACTCTGACACATGAGATGCCGTTTAATTTCTTAATATATACAAAATCTAATTTGGCAGTGTTGAGTAGTCAAACTAGTTACACTATAAAGCCTTAAGATCTATCCATTTCCTTTTATAACTGGAGTGGGTTTTGTTGTTACCTCATTGTCAGTCAATTAGGTACCCAACTACCATCTGTCTCAGTTATAGTTCTACTCAAGCAAAGACCATTAACCCACAGACAGCTAAGGCTGTTGTTGCACTAGATTGCAAGTCTGGTCAATTAGGTCTGCTCTTGCATGAGACAAGTTCATCATTGGCTTCTAGGACTGCACACAAAGTTTCTCAGATACCATTAAAAGTAGCATCTGGTGCACAGACCAATGGCCATATTGTAGAATTACATTACACTACAATAACCAAGGACACGCACAATGTTGTGGGTTAGATGATTTCTAGTGAAATGTTTTAAATCAAACCACATCAAATGAATGCGAGATTACAGCTTCTTAATGTGGCCAATGGCAAACCTTTCAATACTTGTGAAAACGTCCTGAAGTGGAACAGCGTTAATTTATTCCTGACAGTTTCCACTATGTCAATACTTTAGTGAGGAAACGGTTGCAAACGTTACTCGCTCTGTCCAGATTTAATACAGAACAGGGAAGACAACAAAAAATCAATTTAAAAAAACAGTGCGACTTACTCTGATCATGAGGACAGCCTTGCGAATGTCGCGAATGCCATCATATACAAGACGGGATGCGTCAATGAACTCATTCTCATCCACAGGTAGTGAGGGGTTGGCACTCAAGGCCTCCACTGCAGACTCTACTTGCTCTGTGAACCGTGGCATGACTGAAAGAGGTGAGACAAAGGGTGGGAGGAAGAAGGGGAAGAGAAACAATATTGATGAAGATCACACAAAAAAACAAAGAGAAGGATGGTACTATGACCTAAAAAAATAAATAAAAAATAAAAATAAAAAAGGCACACTGTAAAAGAACGGCATGTGCTATACCACACGAATGTGTAAAAAAAAAAAAAAAGAAAAAAAGAAAGAAAGAAAAAGAAAAAGAAAAAACTGTCCAGCCACCACCTCCAACACGTTTGTAAAAGCATTAGCACCAAGGTAGAGTTTACCAGAGCTGTGTGCCTCGGCTCAACTTCCTTACTATTCCATGTTTATTACATTACTGCTGAGATTGCAGGTTATCAAAGGCTACTTGACATAAACCATCAACACAATCAGTCTACTGAGTAAATTATGTTTGAGATTATTATAAATGATCCCCTCAAAGATACTACTAGTAAGGCCTTGTTATGTTCCATTAGAAAGAAAGAAAAAATGTTTAGTGTGCCAGAAAAATTGGTCATTACATTCAGCTTTGACGGATGGAATTTTGCACTGTTGGTCTGTCTATAATAACAGCTAATGAAATCCAGCGCCGCAACCAACTGCCAGTCATATCTTTTTTCTTAGTGGCGCAATCCTTTTACCAAACAGCATTAGCACTCATGTTTTTCAAATAGATGCCTGTAGACACCTTGTGATTTTTTTCACTGCATTCAATATTTTGTATACAGTATAATTAGATTCTGCAATTACGTTACTTTTTTATTTTCAAAAATGAATGACAAATGACTGAGTTAGAAAGCATTCAGACCTATGAAATGACAAACTGACTGATGAAAAATAAATTCTTTTAGTCTCTGAAACTTAAAGTTGTTGCCCGGTTACATGTACAAATACTCGCCTATATTTGTCACACAGATGACAGTGCACGTCAGAGCAGAAATTCTCCATTGTGACTCTGTTGAGTTGAACTTGACTCACTTTATTGTGAAGTCGATGTGAGAAAATCTGACAAAAAGTCTCACAACAGCCTAAAAAACAACCCAAAAAGAGCTCACTCACAGAAAAAAAAATCCTGCTTGAGCTACAGCCTGCATTTCCTGATTTTTAATGGCCACACTACCAAGAGGATCGTGCCGCTCCCAAATCTGACAACCAACAAATCGTTCTGCCATCTTCTTAGCTTGCTATTGATGGAAGCTAACACGACTCACACACATACAGGCTGATAATGATACAGCACAGAATATGGACAAAAACTACTTCTATAATATAACTTGGGTTAAGATATTTAGGGCTATCTGACAACTGAACAGTGCCGGCTGTGCAGATTAGTAGTGTCAGTTGAGTCGGAGATGTCTTGATCTCACAATGCAGCACTCATAATAAATACAGGCAGAGCCTCAATTTTACTGAAAAGAAAATTGCACTTTCCAAGCCAATTCTGGAGATATCTGAAAAGGAGGGTTGGGTATGTTCACCATGCCTGCCTTACTTACACTATAAGGATAGATAAGAAACCAGGTAGGAGTGTTTGACCTTTCTCATCACACTAGGTCAAAACATGGTATCCCTTGAGGGCCCATTGTAGCTTGATATACATAGTGACATCAATATAAAGCACAGCATCCCCTTATAATGTATCTATGAACTTTCTTGTGCATGCACAAAGTTAAAACAAAACAAATTTGACTAAGGCAAAACATGACAATAATTCAAAAGCAAGATAATTATCCTGATGTGTCTAAATCTGAGTTATAACAGTTGTAATCATCTGAACACTCTGTTACAGTGACATTTGTTAGTGTATGTGAATTCAATCTGTTGGCAGAAATAAACTATTCTTTGGCACATTACATACATTAGATTGTGTGGTACCTGTGTCAGTGAGGAGCTTGGTGGCCTCCAAGACTTTCTCTGTGTAGATTCCAGGTTCATAATTGTCCATTTCAGAAGTGACCACATGGACGACCCTGGCAGCACGGCCTCGAATAGCCCCAGCTGTGCGATCCAAACCGTCAACATCTTTCTCCTGCAGAGCGATGACACACTTATTCACATCCTCCAGGATGTGGTTCTCTGGGGACACAAAACAATGTTGCAGTTAGTGATGTGTATACTTTGTATTACTCAAACACTTTAATCCAAATATGCCATCATCCTGCCTGGATGCAAAGAGGTTAGTGAAGTTAGAAAGATGAACAATGTTTATATGAGTAATAGCCTACTAAGAAAATGCATATAGTTAGGGAATCCTCAGCCTTCATCGAGTGTTTGCATAGTCCTCAAATTAAGAGGGCCACTGGGATGCTCAAGCATAGGACAGGGAGGGCTGAAAACAAATCACTCAGACTGCTTATTAATGGGGAGCCTGTACAATGCAAATGTCCACTGTGTAAATTACAGTCTGTCCTCGGCTGGAGGTGAGAGAAGTCACTCTGCTTAATGCTTAACGAGAACTCTTTAAGGGTATGTCCGACAAACCATTTGTGCGCTTTAACACACGTGACAGGATGTCAATTTCAGACAGTGCTGCTGATGCTTCAGGGCTTTCCTCTGTAGAGCCCAATCAGCCGCTGTATGTATCGCTCTCATCAGAAAAGACTAATACCACAGATACTTTACAGCTATTTACCTCCTCTTAAGAATGGTCTTTAGTGCTTTGTGCAAATCTATCTTATTACCAATCAGCAGTGCACTTTCCGTTTTTACATTTGAAAAAAAAGTCACAAATCATCAATGATCTAACTAAACAGTATGAAACATTTATTTTTGCCCTACATGGGTATGCCATGCAAATAAGTACCACTCACCAGACACACAAAGGAAGTCATCAATGGATGTTATGTCATCAACGGCATCGGTGAGGATGCGGACCTGCTTCTCCCACTGCTCCTTGAACAAATCCATATTGTCCTGGGCCACCTTACTGTTGGGCTTGGCAGCCAGGGCTAACGCTGCATTAATCACCTGTAATCACCCAATTACAGCCATTAAAGCTCCATTACAGCATAGCTCTCAGCCACAATGTTGGGACTGCAGCATGAAGCCAATTCATTCCTGGGAGCGATAATAGACACTGAGTGTTTTTGAAAGATTGAATGAAATAAAACTAATAGCTGTTTGTTTTTGGGAAAGAAACATCTGTGAATATCAAAGCTCAGGATAAATGGGAGTCATTAAATGAGATTAAAAGGAGCAGTGGCAGCATAGTGGCGAGAGCTGGCAAGACTCTAAGGTACAGATCAGGGACTGGTAGTTAAAATGGTAAGGGGAATAAAAAAAGGGGGGGCTCAATGGTGGACACATGAACAACAACAACAACTTGAGGTATTGATGTTTTATGTTTCTTCTTACGCTACCCAATTTGTCCCCTATATTATTTGTCCCCTATATTATATTATATCCACTATAATATGTGTGAAATTAAAACCCCAGTGTTGGATGCACTAACCCTAAGCCCCCCATCAATTTGTAGTTTTGGTATGAAAAGTATGCATCTAAACTTTTAAGAAGGAGGGAGGTTTTGGAAAAGGGTGGGCGATGTGCAATTGCAGACACAATGTTGTTCAGCAAAGGTGAGAAGGAATCAATTCGCTCAAATGCACACAAAAACATTGTCACTGTAAATTACCACATAAAAAAAACATTAAGTCTTTCAATTGTACTATCCTTGTTTCCATGTTTTTTTTAATCTAATGCACTTGTTTCACAGTTTAACAAATGTAAACAGAACGCCGTAATTTAGTACATAATAATATAAATGGCTTATAGAGAGATGTTCCCCGTCAGTATTGCATTGCCCTTTGGTGTACAGAACCTCTTACTATCAGCAAGAGGTTGGTAAACAGGTTGCATACCATTTCTACCACGCCAGCAGAGACCTAGAATTTAGTCGTGTTACATTTGGCTTGGTTGTATGTTCCAATAAAACAACATAAGTCAGGAGGGAAACTCTTGGGTGTTAATGTCCTTGTTGCTGCACTGGCAACTCATTATCATCATTGTTACCACTAGCTATGCTACTTTTTGTGTTGGCATGTTTGTGACTGTTTTCCATATTCTACTTAATTGTATTGCTGTTAAAATGAATACACTGTGGGAGGAAAGCCAAAACACCCACACGCAGGTTTGTGTCCATTTCATTCCACCACCGTTCTAGCACCAAGCCGATCACAGCACTGAAAGAAATTAGACTACAGTGTATTCATACCACCCTGATTCAAAAGAAAGAAAGCTAGGTCTAATATTTGATTATGCTAACACTAACCAAATTAAGGTGTGTACATGGCAATTGCAAAAAAAGTAATATTGTCCTGTCATAAAATTCTGAACTGTAGTTGAATTCTTTGTATCAAAATCATGATTTTAATAAAAGAAATAAAAAAAAAACATTAGCACTGCAATTTTACTTATAGTCTGGAATTAGATTAGCCACTATGTGTATGAACTATATTTTTATATATTGGCAACTTGTAGTGCTTGTATTAATAGACATGTGGAAGCCTCTCAAAGAGGTGCACAATCAGTGAGCGGAAGTTGGGGGCAAAACAGCCAGGTACCTGGGGGCAAAGAGTTTCCAGTTGAGATGCTGCCATGCGGACCAGCTTCACGCCCTCTTCATTGTTGGAGATGGAACATGCCAGGTTGGCCACCTAAAAAACACACACACACACACACACACACACACTACTTTTTAGCCACAGACAGGGACTCTGACACGGTCTTATTTTGACAAAAACAAAGAAAGCATAATTAAACTTAAATAATCCCTAACCCATGCTACCATAATGAATGTATCTATCAGAAATGGAGCAGCTCTGCAATACAACCAATCCCTGTGGAATACAAACCCACTGTTGAGGATTAATTTATAAAGCTGCTAAAATTATACAATATGATAGCACAGAGGGGGAAGGAGAAGCAGGAGAGAAAACAAAAGCTAAGCTGTTGAATGAATAGATAAAATACAAAAATAGTAAATTCCTCCAAGTGTTAATGCAAGTTGTAGCTGGCGACTTAAAGACGTGGTTATTTTGTGACTAAATCACAAGGCTGCCAGATTGCCATTACACTCTTGGAACAGAGAGGAAAATATTCCTGACACTTTCGAAAACGAGAACTGGAGTGCTGAGCTAAGCAAGTCTTCCTTGCGGCTGCCAACATTTATGGTTTGTGAGTATATTTTCTTGTATTGACCAACAAATCATGCTCTCGCACAATCATTTATAAATATTCTTGCATCTTCCAGAGTAACATTATGCATCTACTCATATTCACAAAAAATTAGGTCAGAGACTTTAAAGATTCCCATTTGTTGGTTGGGATGTGCTGGCAACTATGCTGAAACAGAATGCCTGGGATGTAAGGAAGTGTGCCAAAGTGGGATTATCCAATGGACAGAAAATGTGCTGAAACATAATCAACTACAAAGCCAAAAAACAACTTGTGATTGCACTACAGCAGAACAAGGACTGAAGTTTTTTTTGTAACAACCTGAGTCTTACTTTCGTAGTTTCAGACATCAATCTGTTATATTTTACTCAACAACTGAATGACTGAGATCTGGGTCACGGAGCAACGTAAGCAGTGAGACTATCACATAGGTTGTAAGGAAAACCATTGTTTTACCATAATATTATAAAATTGAGTGCAAGGCCGTTATGATCATACACTGCAACTAAGCACTTCATGCATTCTCAACTATCTACTGTACGTTGGATAGTACTAAGCTAAAGCACAGAGTTCCATTTGATCAAATTAATGTTTATAATACACAGCATGTACTAAATTTAATATTTGAAATTATTTTCTCTACAAAATAAAGGAAAAGGTTTATTTTTAACCTGTGTAATCTTGCTGATTGCTCATGTTTTCCCTAATGAACTCTACTGGGGTCTGGGATCTCCAGATTTAAGCTGGTAGATCAAATGCTATTATAAAAGGATATAAATGTGGGGCAAATCAACAACAATAAGAATGAAGTTGTCAAAAAAAAATATTGCATTTCCATTTAAGCACTGGTGGTGGAATGCATCACCGGCTGCAAGACTGACAGTAAGTGAGAGTGAAAGATCCTCTCCTATTCGGTCCCTTCAATTCTACAAGAAGATGCCCCCACCTCAAAATTCCTGAGCAATTTTGCTGATGAGCACTTATTCCACTGCACTGGTGAAGCACTGAAACATTGATATAAACACATCCTACATCACTGTGCAAACACATGCAGGGACAACAGGGAGAACATTCAGTAACCAGAGGAGGGGTGAGAGCGGTTGCATAAAGAAAAACTGGCACTTTATGGAGAGACCTGCGTTTTCACTTTCATGATCTTTCACATCAGCTTTATCTTACCCTCACCATGATACCACTGGGAAAGCAGCCATTTAAGCACAAAGGGACTGTGGGGGAAGCCAAACAAGAAAATTCTAACCTCAAGTCAAGTAATGCCATTTAATTTTCTTTGCTGTAACCATACCATTTTAAGTGTCAGGACAATCCTATAAACTTTATCCTTATTGTGCATCGTTTTTACCGCACCATCTCTTCACCCCACTGACTTAGTAGAAATGCTCTGCGTGAGTCTATGTTTAACATGATGGATATTATGTAGATTTAGAAAGATGATATGACAAACACATGTACCACTACCATCTCATTATTCCACTACTGTGCAATAAAAGCAGGATCAATGAGTTACAGTGTGTCACGAATATGATACAAAATAATATGTATCCGTGTTAATGAGCTGACTTTGAAAAGCTAAGAAAATGCAGACAGAAAGCTCAAGGAAGTACAGCCAAACGGCGTTAGATACCAGGTCGTCACTATTACACCTTGGCTGCCAGGAGAGAGGAGGGTGAGAGAGAAGGTGGTGTTTTGGAAGCTAAATATGCAATGTCATCATTGTATTAAATAAAATCAGGGGTAAAAATGTGTAGCTGCATTTCTTTTTTTAGTAGCTCTAAATAAAAAGGTTGGAAACTTAAAAAGTGAAAATTTATTTTCTAATTTTTAACTACTAAAATATCTTCCATTATTTTATTAATGCAGTAAGGGATTAGGACTTGAACATTGAGTTTTGTATTATACATTTGAACAAAGAAATGTAATGTAAAGACATTAATTAGCCTATTTTTCTGTTAATTTTCACCGCTGATTACACTATTCCATTGAATCACTGGTCACACCTCAACGGAGGCATCTCTGCATCTTGACTTATGTTACAAATCTCTATGACTTATAGTAGCTTTTCACTCCAAAGCCCATAATCAAAAAACAGAATGTGCACTCAAAATAAACATCAACTTATCTACATAACGTAAACTAACCCCATATCTAATGTCACTATCATCCCTTTGCATGGTTGAGAGTCTCAAAGAAGACCTTGCATGAGGACATTGCATATGCTATATATATTTAGCTGACTTTCTTCCTCTGTTAACACAGTGCTAAAATCTCCACATCATTCCTGAGCACCCTGGAACCTTTAGGAACATGGCCATGAGGCAAGAACACTCTGCTCGGTCTATTTTTTCCCCCTGCTCTTAAGATGATGAATTTTACTGCTTAAAAATGCATACTAACATGGGACATAAACCAAACCATTGGATTTGGCAACAAATAGCAATATGAAACATTTAACGCCATAGTCCCCGTCTCCCTCTCCCTCTCTTTAATGAAAATTTCAAATGAATGTGGGTCAGTCATAATGTTGCTTTCAAATAAATGTGTGTGAACTAATGGACCATTTGCCCTAAGGCAGCCTACATATGCACAACTCACGTCATACAAACAAAGCCTGAGATTGGTGGCACTTTGGTCCCACATTTTACTTTCTGCAGGCTGACATCAGTTCACCACCTCACCATCTGCCTCGCCAATTCCCATTGTCTCCAAAATGTGCGTACACATGGGTCAGAGTTTGCGTGGAGGACCGCACATTGTCCCGTGAAGTTTGTTTTTTATAAATCACAACCTTTGCGTGGGAAGTGGCGTACGCAAATTTTCAGCCCCGTTTTGTGCATACGCAACGTTTATAAATGAGAACCCTGGAGATTGGCCAGGTAATAAAATATTTTGGCTTAAAGACATGATAATGAAAACTATCACTATCATCCACTAGTATGGCTGGGTGGTAGTATTCCTGCAGTACATCCTTTCTTCAGTTCCATTCTTGAAATTGAATTGGGTTGTTGACACCACACAACACTGCCGATTTCAACACTAATTTCTATTCTATTTAATGCCATTCATACGTACCATAAGTCATTTTTAAATCAAAGATGTGCTTTTTTTGTATATCCCACCAAGTGTTATAAGCAGGTGTAGTGCCTGAGCATTAGGAGAGTCCACCGATGTCATGCTTTAATGCTACTTCTGACACTTAGGCCTTCGAGGTCTCCTCCGCAGTGTGGTCCCCCTTTCTCCTCTGATGCTTCAGCAGTTTCCCCAGTAAATGCTTATACTGCCCTGCTTTTGCTGGACCAACCGATCTAGCTACACTCATGGTCATCTGCCCATGGGAAAAAGTCACTTTCAAATATGAGCATATGATGCCCTGACACAGACATTTAAGAAATTGAAGGAAACCACTACTGAGGATCACTCATGTTTCTGATGGCTTGTTGCCCATCCAAGACCAACACTTTGCCTCCCCCCTTGCATCTGTATACTTGTTGCTATGTATACAGCACTGGAGACATACAAATCCCAGTCATTTCTAAATCATGCATTTCTGTTATAACAAAAGACCAACCACAGAGAGGGGTAAGAAGCAGGACGCACTAGGCCCCTTTTAAGATATTTATCCTGCGAGTATCACTATAGCACACATGTGGAGTTAGCCAATAAGAAATAGTACATCGATCTGTTGCGGCAAGGACAACAGTTTCCCAGAGGTAGCACTTAACCTTGAGTTGTGGTTGTTTCAGTCCTTTGGTTCTGCTTAAAAATGTGATCTGTTGCTATAACCACAAACAAATATTCTGCTTGGCTGCTCATTATTGCATCACAGCATCAGATTAGAGTCCGCATCACCTTCTATTTACAGCAACCACAGAAAATAACTTAAAAATGTTGACGTCTTTGTTTTCATGAAGGAAAAAAAATCCCAGATTAGGGCTGCACGATATTTTCTTTCATCGTCTACATCGCGATGTGCGCATGCACGATAGTCACATCACAGGACATTGCGATGTTGACACTAAACCTTTTTTGCTGCTTGATAGTAAACTTTCACCGTTCTCCTTTTACATGATAGTTACCGGCGACCCTTCCCCTTTAAGACAAGTAGCCATGTGGGCAGCGTGTGTATGTGACGTAACAGAGTTTATTGTTATGGGAAGTGAGGCTCTCCGTGTGTTGAAAAGTACAGCGGCAGCTGCTGCTGACAGTGATGCACACGCTTTTCCATGGGTAGTGAAGCTACAGTAGTCAGTGTTTTAGTTCGCTGCAAAGACTAAATAAATCACCTGATTAATGCAACGTTATCACAATGTCTCCCAGCCATTTTTTCACCGTAGAAAGCTGCTACCCGCCGGGCTAATATAGTTAGCCTAAAGAAACAAGCCGTCTGTCCCAACTAACGTTACAGTTTGGAGCCGCGACGCTGGAAACTGCAGCAAAGAATGGTTCACATAAAAAAGTTCTTTTCATTTTTATTTTCTATGTAGATGCACTCCCCTACAAATTCACCCCAGTAGTCAAGAATGATTTATTATTTCCAAATAGAGCTATTTATGTCATCTTGTTAAAAAAAAAAATCATATTGCAATATATATCGCATGAAAAATAGTGCAGGCCTATCCCAGATTATAATTCTCTGAGGCGCTGTAATCCTAAAGTTGTATCACAAGGGAATCTCTTGAGAACACAGAGAGAAAACAGAGAAGCTGAATGTGAAGACTGATGTTTACTATAAGCTAAGCTAAAATGTCCTTAACCAATGGGATGGACAGGAACAATATAAATGTTCTGTATGTGGGTCACATCAGATTTTGATTTAAATAATTCAAAATCCTACATTACCTCGATAAGCTTGTTGGCGTGCTCACGGAACACCTGTGCATATTCCTTGACTTCTTTCTCGTTGCCATTCTTGGCAGCTTCGATCAAGACCAGGAGGGGAACATTGGTCTCCAGGAAAGAGTCAGAGACATGGTCCATCACAGCTTTACGCAGCTGTGAAGTAAGATAAGAAGAAAAAAAAAAAGTATGGAACTGTTAATAGATCCCCCTGTGCATATGCACTGACATCTTCAGTACAGATTGTTGACATCACTACATAGTACACCTTCCCTCCATATTCAAGACAGACACCAGTCGCCTCTGACGATAGCTTAACTATATTAGCCAAACTACAGATACGACAGAGAGAGACAGACAGACACACACAGAGACACAGATAGACAGACAGACAGACACAGAGACACAGATAGACAGACGAAAAGACAATGGAAAACAAAATTCAAGATGGAAAAAAGAAACCTGTCTGCGAAGGTCTCTGGTCTTCTTTGTCATCCTGTCGATGGCTGTGTTCAGCGCATCACTCCTGTCCTTCCTTCCAGCCTGAAACATGAACAAAGGAGAGGAATTAATGAGTAGCACGGTGCAGTGACAACTATTTTCCAATGCTCATATCACATACATTGTGGTGAACCAAAAGAACTACAATTTGTGGCTATTTATAGGGGTGTAACGATACACTCAGCTCACGATTCGGTATGTATCACGATATTGGGTTCACGATACGATATGTATCACGATATTTTTAAAAAAATGCAAAAATTCAACTGAAAATCAAATTACAGATTTATTTAACATTAACAGTGTTCAATAACTGTCTTGTTATACATACAACTTAAATAATGTACAATACCTCAATATAAATCAAGATTTAGTTTAACCTTCTGTATGTTAAATCAACAATTGACTAGGTGTCACTGACCAATAAAACTGAATTGTATCATGAAATTAGAAGCAAAACTACGTTCTATAGATATTTGGCCTTCTTTCACTCTCTTTTTCGCACCCAGTTGCAGGAGTTTGTCTTTGTGGTACCGTTTTAAATGACACATCATATTTGTTGTGTTCGACGTCGTGTATAACAGTGTTTGCTTACAGTGTTTACACACAGTTCGTGTTTTGTCCGTTTTTTTTACCATCCTCCTGTTGAGTGACTGGAAAACCAAAATGCTGCCAGACGTCAGATTTGTAAGTGGACGGGGCATCCTTTATTTCAATTTCAGTCGAAGTCGAACTCATTTTGCCCTGCTACTGCTCAGTTCAAGAGATTCATTTGAGCGTTGATGCAGTGAATGCAAGCGTTACGCGGGTGCGGTAGCTCAACCAATAGGGTTAAACAGACGTTGATATATCCTTCTTCTTCTATCTTTTAAACTGACCTTTGTTGATCTGAAATGAAGACAGATTCAGCAACTGCGTGGCCTATTTCTCGCTTAAAATGTTTTCAGAAACACGTTTCAGTGAACTATTTTAGTACAATATGAGATCGTATTCTGAACAAGCCGCACTGACAGTCTGGCTTTGAATTTCCGGAGAAAACAAACCCATGTGACGCATTCGTCCAATCAGCTGCCGGTTGTCATTTCTTGGGCAACAATACAGATTAGCGACGCCTGCTGTTATAGAGATGTATTACGTCTCGTCTCCTCTCGTCTTTTTGATGTGTCCCGAGGCAGTTTTTTGGACCTCGGGGACGCGACTGATCATCTCGACTGGCTTTTCTGCCGATGGTCGGCCGTCTGGTATGTGTGTCAGCACATATGGTGGTAGTAAAAAAATTAAAAATAAAATTATAACAACATCGCCATACCTCTACAATACATATCGTAACATTTTTGCATCGCGATAAATCCTACCACGATAAATCGTTACACCCCTAGCTATTTATGAATTGTTTGGTTTGTAAATAGTCCCATGAGGGACATACAAAGACACACAAATAAATCTACTGATTAATTCATCCATTCATTTGTATGTTAAAAGTGCCAGTGAGAGGGAGTAAAAGTGATCTTCACATTTTAGTGCAGCTAGTGTTTTGCAGATACCCCAGCCCGATCCATTTCTGATCCTTTTATTTATTGCAAACCATTGTGGTAGACCAGCTGTCAAAGGCGACCCATTGCCCTCTGTTGAAACACTGGACTCATTTCCTAACTGATTGCACTGCGAACGAACCACGGAGCACACAAACAAACAGTGGCCAACAGTTTCAATTAATATACACACACACTCAAAGCATGCATCAGTAAAAAGGCACAGCTGCTTTGGGTTAAAAAACAGCTGATTTGCATCTATAACAGCACTATAATTCATGGCCACCACACCCTCTTAAGTGCTGCTGTTGCAAACTGCATTTAAATCAGAATTTTTATTCATGCGGGGATCAGAGGAGGCCATCCAAATCCTGTCCAAGCCTTCCTGCCACAACAGCTCTCTACATGGATATTGTACACAACACTGTTAGAT
The DNA here is from genome assembly GCA_023631565.1 of Gymnocephalus cernua. Classification (NCBI taxonomy): domain Eukaryota; kingdom Metazoa; phylum Chordata; class Actinopteri; order Perciformes; family Percidae; genus Gymnocephalus; species Gymnocephalus cernua. The sequence goes on from CM042435.1 coordinate 18,337,438, forward strand.
AGATTCTAGGGGGAAAACGGTTCACACAATTCATGGTTAGGTTAATTGACAGTTTTGGGGTCACAGTTTCCGTTTCACTTTGGTACAAAAAAAGTTAAAGTTAAGTGGCTAAGAACATAAGGAACATAATCTTTGTCAACCCTTAACTAAAAGAATAGGTTTTCTAATTAGTTCAAATTAAAAATGCAGCAGCTTTTTTTATTCAAAAATGGTCACATTATAGACTAAGGCCATCAACATAAAGTGAAGCATAAGCTTAACCACCACTAGACTTTTTAACAGCAGTAGCCTATAACAGTAATTCTAAATGGAAATATTAAAGTTTCAACTTGAAATTAAAGTGCAGCATTTTACATACAATGTAAGGAATATGGCTGTTTATCAAAAAGAAAAGTTCCACTGTGTTATTAAAAAAATTCAAATAAAAACACATTAAAAGACATATTATGCTTTTCAGTATTTTCATTGTCATATCTACAATGTTATGTTGGATTTTTATGTTAAACGTGGCCAAAACTTCAAATAATGAGGTAAATGTATTTTAGAGAGCTAAAACGTTCAGATTTCCAACTGTTATGAACGTTCTGGTTTCAATCGTTTTTTTCTACCCCCGGCTAGGTGTTACGCAACTCCAAGCCAGCCTTCTCCGGCCTTCTAAGATTGGTCGTCGGATTTACTGTGTGTTACATTTGCAGTAACTTTATTTGAAGTTTTTTTCTGCACAATCCTGCACAAGTTTTTGACGAAAAAATTTTAGGCTAAAATGAACCGAACAATACCTACATGACCCGGAACCATGACTAGCGGAACGAATGGTTCTGATATTTTACTTGAACCGTTCCATCCCTAATTGGATACCAAGCTTTTCTTTATTTTAATTATTAATCCTTATGTCAGCCTGCTCCATCCATCAATCCATTTTCTTTAATTTTTGAATCCACTGTTGCCAAAATCATTTTCTGTATTAAGAATTACCAATTGTAGAAACCCTGGAAACAATGTTCTCGACAAACCGAGGATTGGCTTGTGTGAAAGAGTGGACTTCCTAACATTGCTGCTAACCTAAACACTTTGACCATGTTTGGGAAAGATTGACATACTGACAATCACGTCAGCATTTTCAAAAAACTCTACTCTCTCCATCAACACTACACACTACACCGGGTCTATTGGTCTATTCTTTGTTCATAAATAAAAAGTAGCTGTAAAAAGATTAATCGCTGTGGCAACACTGAGCACTAATAATGTAAAGTAACACTGAAAATAATATTCTAATCTCTTCCCCACAGGTGCTTTTTTCTCATTTTCAATGAGAAAGGTGTGTTAATTAAAAGGTTACAATGTACTACACATGGCTGTGTAATATTGCAACACCATTGGCAGTAGTGACACAGCTAAGCACTGCACCGCAAGTCAAAGCCCTAACTACGGGTTCCCACAGAGCAGAGATGTTCCGACACATTCTGCAAACTGCTCAAGCGAAATGTGGAAAATCTAAAACTTTCAGGAAGGATGTAGAGATGGAGATCTCTCTCTCTCTCTCTCTCTCCCTCTCTCTCTCCCTCCCTCTCTCTCCCTCCCCCCTCCAGGCGCTTGTGGAGTTTAACGGCAAAAGCGCAGTTAACCACACGTTCCCGTTAATCTTATGGACATGTGTTGCGATATTTAAACAAACAACGGCAAAATAAAAGCCTCTTACGAGACCGCGGTCTGAGAGTCCGCTAGTTTGCAGCGGTGAATCCCAGGATGACAGGCCGACCAGCTAACAAGCGATCCCGGGCAGCCACCAGCTGCCAGTCCCTTCACTTTATGGAGCTCCGAAAACTTTGAAGCAAATTGTCAATTCGGCAACGATTTTCTGAAGACTGCCTATATTTGAAATCTAAATAGTTAATTTCTCGCCTAAAACGTTGTCAGAAGTGACTTTAATGATGAATAAGATGGTGAAAATTGCTAAAAATGTCCCGCTGTTGCTCTGTCTGCAAGTACAGACAGCGCACTGCAAGATCTGGGTTGGCAGTGGGCGTGACTTATAATTTCGACCAATCAAGTAGACCTAAGAAAAGGGAAAAGACCCTGCTCTGAAGTAGGAGCTAAAAAAGTCCCGTAAACACGACAAAAAAAGTGTTCTAGGAACGTTTTAGTTCTAGGAACTGCAAAAGTCCCTCCGGTGGGAAAACGCCTATAATGCTCAAATCAACAGCAACTTAACACCATTGCTGGTGGTGACATTGACCTGCCCCATCCCCCACTGCCCTTTGCCCATTGGGGGGTTGTGTAAATAGTTAGGGGCCGGGGAGCTCCAACGGCACTAATCCGCCATGATTTTGTGCTGGTTGGATGCAGTGCTGTGGTCAGGCTTTAGTCTGCTCTGCCCCTACTCTCTCAATCCCATTTCATTCCTGCCTAGCCTATATTTCATTTCCACGCCAGAGGTTTCTAAAGCACTTCTTCAGGTGCTTATTATGGAGGCAGTTTCTCCAAGGCATCTTTTATGATACTCAAGTGAGTCTCTATCCATCTCCTTTAGGACAGATTTAGGAACATCCCTTTTCTACAAAACCACTAGTCCGCTGGATTATGGAAAAATCCAATGGAAATAAAATTTGCCCCAAGCGTCAAATGATCAGAGTTAAAACATATTGTTTTTTGTTATATTTCAGCAAGTTCATTTTCAAGTTGAACGTCTATTTATAATTTAACCTTTTTTTCCAGAGGGGAGATGTAGTCTACCACAATAAATGTGGCACAGCAGCATGCTGGTCAAGTGACCTGGAAAGTCACAGCTAGATGTATGTTTTGTTAAGACCTGAAAATTATGTAATGAAATATATTAGGAAGTATACATTTAGTAACAATACACATTCAAATTTGACTTGTGTTTCAGTTACTCTCATTTTCATCTACTGCCAAAACATAGCGGAAATGTAATTATTTGCTTTCATTAAGTAACATTTTTTGCCTGTAACTGTTGCAAATATAGTTAAAATCCATATCAAATACATCACAGTAAGGTAATCAAAGTAATATACACGTACTGTAAAAAGCAGGGAGGGGTGTGGTGGGCTATAGCAATCATGTTTAAGTAAAAGATGCTTTAGTGAAATAGAAGATGTTAAAGTGCCAAAGTTAAAGAAACCGTATATGTGCTTCATGTTGTCTCTTATATCTAGTTCATTGAAATTACCCCCACACTCATCTCTACCCGCATTAAATAATTAAAGAAAAGTCAGCATTTTCATGCACTGAACTACAGACATCTCATTCTCTTTAGCACTCCGAATGGTGCGGGAATGAAGCCTTCTTTGAGCAAAACCACAAATAAAATGCATTTGCTAAATGTTAAACATTTTAACAGCATTTTAATTTTTTTTTTTTTACATCACCTTGAGGTTCACATTATCAAGTACATATTCAGCCTCGTCTATTACATGTTTAAAGCAGAGCAGCAGGCCATACACTGCACTTGGATATGTAAATTATGAATATAAGCCAGACAACTTATGTTCGCATTGCTATAGCATACTCACTCCTGTACAGAGATATGGGAATGCAGCACATCTTTGCTCATCCATGCTCATGTTTATGTTGTCTTTAGCCACATGTTACAAACTGTTTTTGCTTTGTTGTGTTATTTTTGATTATGTCTCTGGTATATATTCATACATAGCGCATGCAGAACAACAGCAAGGCAAGGCTGAGATTTACAGCTGTGGTTAATTCCAACAGCAAGCTGCTGCAACACGTTCAAGATATCAATATTCTGATGGTGACGAGCCAGTGGGAGGGAAGTGGGGATGCAAGAGGGAGGTGGAGGAAGACTGAGGTGCACAAGCAGTGTGTATGAGGCAGAGAGCAAGTGACTGAGCAAGATAGTGAGAGGGGGTTTGTGAGTGTGGGAGAGAAAAAGAGAGAGAGAAACAGTAGTGATGATCGACGCCAGACTGCCACCACTCTGTAGCAGTGAGTGGCTGCAACAAAAAGCACAGAATAACATCACTGACTCCCTGCTCTGCTTTTTTCTCTCTCCCTGCGTCTCAGCTAGCAGACGAGGGCTCCGCTCACAGCTCTGCAGAGGCTATGCTGAGACTGAGCCGGCTTCGGAAGCAGGATCTCTGGCCGCCATCAACAAGTTAGGGTTGGAAAACCACAGCCATGAAAGATGAAAGCTTGATCTTCAATTAACCATCTGAGCTGACATCATTGCGGTGGAAGGGAAACAAAAGGGTAAAAAAAAGAAAAAGAAAAAAAAGGAAAGGAGGGGGGGGGGGTCTGTTCACCGGAGTCGCTCTGGATGCAACTGATCAACTTAAAAAAAAAATATATATATATATATAAATATTTATTTCAAGGATTCGTGGGATGAAGAAAAGATTCAACCCTTTCTTTGAGCTTGGATTTTAAAAAGGACTCTAAGCAAAGTAACAGGAATAACCATCATCTTGGGACATGGAATTTCATATTTTGTTTCAATTGGGTGGGTTCAGAATTGCTTTATTTCCAAAGAGGCTGATTCCTTTTGTGCTTACTCAAAAGGGTTTTTTCCCTTTGGATTTTTCTTCCATCTGGTTGCTTCAAGAGTCTGCGGAAAAGGACAGTTGAATGCAGCCTCCGATGTCCACAAAAGAATGGGTAAGTTAGTCCCTTTATATGGCAGGTCTGGACATGAATAGGGAGTACGAGTGAGGGAGGCTACGGACTAAAAGCCCTTCTGCCTTATGCATTTGCTGCAAATGTCCTTCATTTTTTTCCTACTTCACCGACACAAGTTGGGAATATATATACACACACATTATAAATACCATTTGTACTGTTGAGCAGACCTCTGACGTGACGAAGAAGACTTAAGGAAAAAACTCAATCACTTAAAAAAAAAACTAAGAATTCGAAAAGGACAACAACATATTTGAGCAGCTAAATAAAGAAGAAACATACGGCGATAATTGATGAAGGCAATATTCAGCAGAAAATGTGTATTTAAGCCAAATTACAGAGAACAAGATGCAAACAAAATATTCAAAATATAAATAGCAAGGGTGTGGAAACAAAGTCCAGCTCATGTATGATCATTAAATGCCCAAGTAAATTAGACCTCCAATAAACCTAAGCTCACAGAAATCATGTTTACGTACATTGTGAAAGTTGTCAATGTAAAAAAATCTAAACTGGTAGATGTATGGAAAAGCACACACAAAAAGCACAATTGTCACCATGAATTAGTATTAAGTGCTCTGCAGAGATAAGCTTTCCCACCCCACAGTTCATTTTGTTATCTTTGAACCCACCCAGGTTTCCATTCAAGGTGGCCATTGGTGGGACCTGCACCAGCGGCTCTGTGTCTGTGTGTGATCAGCATGCTCCTAGTGTGCCTGCTGCCTCCTGCATCGTGCACAACCTGCCCTCAAAAATGTCGCTGTGAGGACCTGCAGTTCTACTGCGACACCCAGGGGCTTCAGGCACCCCCAGATGGTGTGGACAAGGGGGCCCTGGGGTTGTCATTACGCCACAATAGCATCACTGAGCTCAGCCCTGATCAATTTTATGGCTTCAGCCAGCTCACCTGGCTACATCTAGACCACAACCAGATCACAACCGTACAAGAGGACGCCTTTCAAGGGCTCTACAAGCTGAAGGACCTCAATCTGAGCTCCAATCGTATCACCAAGTTGCCCAACACAACCTTCATCCACCTCATCAACCTCCAGATACTGGATCTGTCCTTCAATCAGATGACTGCATTGGAACCAGAACTGTTTCATGGACTGAGGAAGCTCCAGATACTCCACCTCCGCTCCAATTTACTTCGCACCACACCTGTTCGGGCTTTCTGGGACTGCCGCAGCCTGGAATATCTGGGCCTAAGCAGCAATCGCTTACGGAGTCTGGCCCGCAATGGATTTGCTGGGCTCATTAAGCTTAAAGAGCTCCACTTGGAGCACAATCAGCTGACCAAGATCAACTTGGCCCATTTCCCTCGCCTTGTTGCCCTCCAGTTTCTTTATTTGCAGTGGAATAAAATCAGCAACTTAACATGTGGCATGGAGTGGACCTGGACCACTTTAGAGAAGCTGGATCTCACAGGAAATGAAATTCGTGTCCTGACATCTGATGTGTTTCAAACGCTGCCAAATTTAAAGATTTTGCTGCTGGATAACAACAAACTAAGCAGTCTGGATCCCCCAGTCATGGATATGTGGCAGTCTCTGGGTACCATTGGGCTGTCCAGCAACTTTTGGGAATGTACCAAAAGGATTTGCTCTCTGGCCACTTGGCTAAGCACCTTTAAGGGAAGGTGGGAACATTCCATTCTCTGCCATAGTCCTGAATATGCCCAAGGTGAGGAGATACTTGATGCTGTTTATGGATTCCAGCTTTGCCAGAATTTTTCAGCACCGGTTGTTCAGACCATTAGCACCACCACAGACGCTACTATAGCTGCAGAGATCACAAGCTCCTTGTTTGGAATTATGCAGCCAACCCCCACGCAGGACTACGCAGAGGATTTTGTGAGCTTTACCACAGTCACTACCACAACAACTACAACAACACCACCACGCACTGCTCAAGCAACTACTGCTACATTGGAAGAGGCAGCTGTAACAGAGGACTTCTCTGCAATGGACAACACTGTTATGACTCATAGGGTTATCATTGGAACTATGGCCCTTCTATTTTCATTCTTTTTCATCATTTTCGTTGTGTATATCTCACGGAAGTGCTGCCCTCCCACCCTGCGCCGGATACGCCACTGTTCAGCTATTCAGAACCGCAGACAGATGAGGACCCAGCAGCGGCAGCCTATGGCAGATCTAGCTACACAGGTACCCTATAACGAGTATGAGCCCAGCCATGAAGAAGGGGCACTCGTGATCATAAACGGCTACGGGCAGTGCAAGTGTCAGCAACTGCCTTACAAAGAGTGTGAAGTATGAACTCTTATTTATTCCTAGAGCATATGGTTTGCCATTTGACCATTTCAGATGATACAGGGTTTGTTTTTTTTATTTTTTTTCCAGTTTATGTAAAAAGCATAATTTCTACAAGTAAGATTTGAGAATATGTGAAAAATGTTGAATGCTACAATGACACAGGTTGGACATGACAGTTTAGGGATGACGTAGAGATAGCCACAAATTTATTTTTCTATGAATGCAAGGTTGTTCATATCAGGCAGGGGCAATCATTTTAAACAAGAAAATTGTAAACTGTGAGATGCGTCTCCACATTGTCTCTATATTCTGCAGCACAGAGAAAATACTTAGCCAAATGGCCCTCTGCTAACAGAATACATTAAGTGGAGAAATGTGATTTATGTCTTATTTCTTTTAAAAAGTAAATATTTAAGTTCATGTTTTTAACTGCACCACAGGCAATGTAAGCCAATCAATTACTAGGGCAAATTAAATGGATCTATTATCAAAGTTTTTTTGTTTTATAGTTTTAAATTAACTATTATACATTAAAGGCCACAAAGTCCAAAATCAAATTATTATAACTAAAAAGAATTAGTATTAAAAAATAAATGCTCAAGGAGAGAAGAACCCTGAAATCCTATTCAGTATAAACAAATGTTATTACATTTACCAAACCAGACATGAGTCAATTAGGCAAGGCTATAATCTTCCATCAGATCAAAGGCCTCACAGCTTTTCCTGTTTACAAAGTTTATTTGGGCAGCCCACCCCAAAAAAACAGCTGTCCTTAGCCAAAAAGGGATCATTTTGTTTATATTTGGTTTTCTTCCAAAATGTATTCTGTGTGGAAATGCAACTACAAGTGTGTGCCGTTTGAAAAGACTGCCGAAATGGTGCGTTTACGTTCAATTATGTATACTGGGAAAATGGCCTCTTTCATCGGGCTTTAGCTCGTAAATGCAATGCTGTTTTGCAGCTTGTTGGATGTTGGAGTTCTCGCCCACAAGGGCCAACCACCCAAAATAAATTCTCAACCTGTGGGAAACACTAAGCATTGTTCATCTGTGGTTAATCTTTAATATACTACACTGCTTAGCAAAAACACATGGATGATCTTGGAAATCAAGAACGAAATAAGACCTTTAAATGTTCAATGACCTGTACATGGATTCTCTAGCCCTCAAATGCCATACACACTGTGACCATAATATTTTCAACATCTTAATCTAGTAAGTACAGTTTGCTGATTTGCTATAATATAGTAGGATCAATATACAGACGAGCTAGTGTGAGGTGTGAGGGTAGCAAGTGAAAGGGTAATGACCAGCGAAATGCCAGATAGGAGAGCATTTCAAATAAAACCGTTCCCCAGCAGCCCCGGCTCTTTAATGCTTACACACTAATCAGGACTGACAGGCTCAAGATTGAACCAATTAGGGCAAGGCGAAAATAATCTAATATTCTGTCACCCACACCAATGATCCAGCAACATTTAGCTTGTTTGGTCAATCAAAAATAGTTACAGTAGAATCATCCTCCGCACCACATAAAAACATCATTGGACCTTTTACTTTAAGACATTGTTCTTGTTAGGGATACCGTGTTGTCATTTACAATTTTAAAAATGGGATTACCGTGAATAATACATATAACAGTTCCTTGGTTAGCAGTCACAAGTGTCAAGATAAACTGCAGTCAATAGCCTGAAAGCAAATGGAGATCCAGCGATAAGCAAACGGCAAGCCTGGGTCAGGACACATTTGTATGCAGCAGGGAGAGGATGTGCATTAGCATCAGACTAAAGCTGCTGCCGCAGCTCCGCACTTCTTTGTGTTCAGTTTGGTGATGGGGGCAGGGTGAAAGAGAGAGGGATTTAAAGGAAGTGATAGGAAGATGGAGAGGAGCAAAGAAAGGGTCAGGAGTCAGGAGGTGCCATTTGTGGCTTCGTCTCTTTATTGAGGCTGTCAAAATCTGGCTTCAGTCTTTTAAATGAATGCTTGTGTCAATGTGTTAATGTCTCTGCACACATGGTCATTGGGTGCCTACAACAATTTCTAAGAAAGTGTTTGTGTAAACCAAAAATTGTTACACTTCACATTTGAATTCGAAGAAAAACATTGCATACACTGATCGTACCGATTTCCAAAGTCAAGCACCTCCACTTTCTTTCTAATTTTGTTTTCTTCCAGCTTCGCACTGCTTTTACTACTGCCCTTCTAATCTGTCTTGCATGTTCAAAAGTCAATTGAGTTGAATATCTCTTATCTTATGTCATTCAGCAAACATTATGGTGAGACCTCATTCTTGATTAACACCAAGAATGGGGATGTATGTGGAAGTCCTATAAAGTTAATTTCACTGTTTAAGACTACGGTTGTACTAAGTGATTGAAAATCCACAAAATTTGTAGAAATATGCATCCTTTGCACTCTGGCTCTTTGTAAACTGTTTTTGTTTCCTCTTGTCAACCTCTAGCTCTGGTCCCCACCCTGCCTAAAAATAAAAAAAAAAAAAAAAAAAAGTGAACCAATCCCATCTCTCTAACCCAACCTCTTTGTGCAAAATGAATGCTTTTCTCTTCCCATTATCTTTTTGTATTGTAATATGTACAATTTCATATCTGTATAGTGGATAAGATGTGCCAAACTGAAGAAAAAAAAAATACATTTTCCCCTCAAAACATATATTTTTTAAATAAAATGGTTATAATTTACAGAGTGTTGGCTAACTGATGGATGCTCATAACTTGGTTTGGTCTTTTATTACAGTTTGTAATGTATACATATTTAGCAATCCTTTGCCAAACCAAATCAAAAACCAACCACTGGTGAAGTTGATATGCATCAGTATATTGTGAAAATTCTGAAAGTATGTGTCAAATGAAACACAATTTCTAGTATTTCTTTAAAGCACAGTTTAAACAGACGGCTCAGAAAAGAGACACCACACTTACAAGTTAATTTTCTGTATCTACATCATATGGGTTTTGCCACTGCCCCGACCCTTGAGGAGACTAGCAGCAGGACCAGAGTCTATTCACTTCAATAGGAGAAGTGAACATGAGCACAGATTCGGACCGATTATTTCGCCCCAAAGTTGCAAAAGTAAATATTGGACCCATTTCTCACTAGCTACATATCTTCCGAACATTCTGACACTAAAACTTGAGACAGACAAATTAGGAGAAAATGAACTTCGTTTGAGACCGTCTCAGCAACACACTCGTGAGATTTGGCAACACAAACTGTGTCAAAACTTTAAGCTAACGTCAACTAACGTTTGCAAAAGCCCTAGCCAACTCATTTCCGTAATGCGAAATATGGCTGTTAGCTGTGTAAGTATCTAATGTTAGCAAAATAAATCTAAATACACAATGCACGAGCACAAGCCTTCCAAACAAGGTGATGGGGGGAGACGACAACGCGCACTTAGGAGACAGTAATATATCTATCAGTCTATATCATTTCCACTATTGCCGCAGCTTGTAATGTGTCATCTTTTGTTATAGAGCATTTTTGGTTTAAAGCACTAAAAGGTTGAGGAATTCATTCCCTTCCATCAATGCATGTCAACATAATGATTAGATAATCTACTTTACAAGTCAATTAAATAAAATTCTAATAATGTTATGCAAAACACACATTTCTGGGGTCCACAATTTGAAGAAGCTTTAAGGCAGAGTGATGTAAAGACATTTCTGAATGTGGGCATTTAAATAGAATAACTGTCAACACAGAAAAATCTATGCTGCTACTGTTATGTCTACCGGTATGCATTGGTATGAAGCTTCAAAAGAAGGCTGAAACTATTGATTGTTTTAATTATCAATTACTTTCTCAATTATTTTTTTCAATTCATTGGTTAATCGTTTAGTCTTAAAAGGTGCTGTAGGTAGGATTGCGAAGATTCAGGACTTAGCCAAAAAAATATTTAACATCAACAACTTCTCAGTCCCTCCCCCCTTTCCGCTAAAGCCCAAAACGGTCTCGTAAGCCCCTCCCCCCACAAGGGAGAATGAATGCGTGTGCATGAGCAGTGATTGACACGCAGTAAGACACCCCCCTGGCCCTCATTGGTGCATCTGAACAGGGAGCTGTGGATTTTTGCAAATCACACTACAGGCTGTAGGTGGTGCCAGAGGAGCCAGATTGTTTTAAAAAAAATATTTTTTTTTTATTACCTGCTTCATGTAGTTCTTCTCGAACATAGGGTCAGTTTCAGCAAATATGACAGAAAGTTAGTTTAAGTCTTACCTACTGCACCTTTAAGTGTCAGAAAATAGTGACAAATGCCCAACATTTTTTTCATTTTTGAATTTTTTATAGATAAATTACTATATTGAAAAATATCAAGAACTGACTCCATGTCAGCATAACTTCAACAGTAAAGTTTGTCATGCAATGAAAAAACACAGTAATGCCACAGGCACGTGAACCTTCAGATAAAATCTAAGGTTATGGATTTAGTGCCTTTTGGTCATTAATTGCCTATATGTGAGTTAATGCTCCAGTGAAGTAAATTGTTTGTAATGTGGCAATATATACAAGATTCAATGATCTAAACCTGTATTTCCTCCCTTGTATAAGCTTTGGTATAACTGTAGCATCTTAGACAAATTGACTATTTGACATTGATCAATGATTTTGTTTGTCATTTAATTAAATAAAGGTTTTAACAAATTAAACACGAGTTAAGTATTGTGAGGCAAGTGTTAGTTGAGTAATAACTACAGAAGAACAAATAATCCGAGCAATGCAGTTAAACCAAAAGTGACCCAGAGCAACAGATAACACATTTATTGCTCGTGGGGTTTTCGGATCAAGGAGGGGTAAAAGCATTTTTAAAAAGCTGGCTTCATACTAGTATTTGCAAAGTGGACATGGCAGAAACTATAACTCTGGGTTTCCAATTGAGCAGATTGTATTCATGTTAGTTTAAGACAAGTCCATGTATTATACCATGTAGCAGTTTTACAAATTGAAGTTGCATGGTATCCACCAGGAATGTCGTAGAAGCCCAGCATTTTTGACCACATCATAAAATGTATCTTACCAACTCACAACGTGAACTGTTATTAAAAATGTAAAGATCAAAGTAATTTCTCCACATGCCAAAATTAGTAAAATTGCATCACCCATTTCTGGGAAGAATTATTTTTTGGGACATTTTATGTTTACATAGATGTATACAAGAAGTGAAATAACACCCACATGCCATCTGGTAAATCAAGGTAAGATATTTTTTGCCATTATTTAACAAATGAGAAAATTCATAGATATATGAAAACACAACTACCAAAAAATCTTTAATCCAAGTTGTTCCCATTTGTCAAAATGTCCACATAACAAGCCTAATGTGTTCAAAAGAAAGAATAACCATTTCCATTAAAAAAAAAACTTTAGGTAGGCAGTTTCAGGTAGACAGGTTTACTGATATGTTAACTTTATCTGAAGGTAACTTACTGTGTATCAAGCAGTTTGGAGTTTCAAAATATGCAAACATTGAGAAATGTAAGCCGACATGGCAATCCAAATGTAAGAACCACTTCAATTTTACCTGCTCTTTTTTGATGAGGCCTACAGAAAGCAAGCTTCAGTAATTAACCTGCAGTGTACCCAAGTGGGGGAGGCACTAAACTGATAAGTCTGCATCAGTAGTCTGCAGGGCTCAAGGACTCAGAGCCCATGTATGCTTCACGAACTCATTACGAGGCTTCCAGTAACGCTAGAAAATGCTTACTAGAAAGGGCATATTGATCTGGACTGTCATCAGCAAATACTGCCCTAATATATTTATTGCTTAACGCATTTAAAGCCAATCCTCAACCATATCACTGGAGGATCCAAGTGCAAACAATAGAGGGATGAGCAAACCAACTAACCTGCAAAATGCTAAACTTTCCTATTGATCTGTCGGAGATAACAAATTTCGCATCATACACAAAAAAGAGCATTTTGACCATCTACATCTTTTATCTTAACATTCTTAATTAATCATTCCTTACATCAAAGGTAAGAGCAAAGTCAGCAGCAAAGTCAGCGACAGACACAAAATTCTTGAAAACTATACCGAATTTGAAGCAACTACGCATTAAAGACATGATTAAAGTTGTCTATACAGCAAATACAGCCGTGATTATTCTAAAAAGTAATGCAAAAGGTGTGAAAAGGACCAAACAAACTCCAGTCTTTAAAGTGCTCATATTATGCTCATTTTCAGGTTCATAATTGTGTTTAGAGGTTGTACCAGAATAGGTTTATGTGGTTTAATTTTCAAACTGTTTGTGAACAGTGTTTTCTCTGGAAGATGGCAAGTCCCTTTGGGGAAGACTTTGGGCTTTGTCACTTTGTAAACCTATAACGTGCACAAAAAGATATAAAACACAATAAAAGGAAAGGGAAAAAGCCAAAAAGCATAATATGAGCACTTTAAAGCAACCACATATTGACACAACTTTAAAGATTAATGCAAGAGTGCAAGAGAGTAGATATTAAGCAAACAAACCTCTGAGCATTAACAGTTGAAAGCAAAAACTAATGAACCCATGTAGAAGAGCATTGCTATCACCAAAGACTATGTGTTCATTCTGACGGCATCCATGACTAATGGCATCAGACAGTGGCTCACTCACGTCTGCTGTCACATACCCCAGTTATTTAAATTTGTTCTAGTTCTTGTTTCCCTCTTTGTGATGAATTGGCTCAGTTAAAAAAAAGGCTAAATAAGAACATTCCAGGCACTCCAGATGACAAGCCCACCATTGCTGCCTACTACCCAGGAAAGCAATAATCTTAAATTAATCGGCAAATGGTTCAGAATGTGATACTTCATTAAATAAAATACACTGCTGAAAGCACTTCCTTTAAGTAACAGCTCCGACAGCTACACTTCAAGTTTAGACAAACGTTATCTGTACATAAATGGATGACAGCAAATATCGATACATTACCCTGAATACCTCCCCACACTGCCTAATAAACACTAGTGGCTTGAATTGTTTTCAGGCAGCTAGAAGGTACCTTGTCCAAACACAGACTGGGACTTTCTGTGTGGAATCTGCGTGTTCTCCCCAAGGTGCTTCAGTTCAAAGATATGCATGTCAGGTGAACTGGAAACACATACTTCCCCGTGGCGGGAACTAGAGACTGTCTGCCTGGACCTGTTTGTCTGTACATGTGTTTTAGCCCTGTAATGTAGTGGAGACCTGTCCATGGTGTACACTGCATCTCGCTGAATGTATGCATGGATAGGTTTCAGTTCCCTGAACAGGATATTGGTAATGGATAATTGGATATTGTTAAATAATATAACAAATACATATTAAACATCTTGAGTATGTGTTGAAGGTACTCATGTTGGAAAAGCAGGAAAAAAAAATGGGGATTTATTTATTTATTAAAGAAAGGAGTTAAAAGGTGTCATTTGGTTAATATAATAAAGTTAACCGCATTCTCATTAAATTGAATATAATTCCTTTACTGTCAGAGTTGTGAACAGTAATTTCCTGTTGCCAAGGTCAGTGGGATGTCTGATAAAAGCAAAGGGACTTGCTATAGCTTAGTGTTCGAGTGTGTGTGCATGTGTTAAAACATGCATAGATGTGGTTTGCCTCCCATTCAGAGATATTCATCACAGCTCAGTTCAGTTCAGTCTACCTACTTCACTTTCAAGCCAATGGAATCTGCAATCAGCAGATTATAATTTTGATTTCTTGTCATTTTTGAAAACCTTTGTGCCATTGGCTGGAGGGCAACAGACTTATTGGACTAGGAAACAAACTCAGATTGTACAGTAATATTCAGCATAAACATTTTGTTGATTTTGTGCATAATAAATGTATGTAGTGCTCCTAAGAAGTGGGACAAAGAGCAAACTTAATCTCATAAAATATAATAAGTGACTAGAATTTTTTTTATATATATTAACAATGAATTGCAATGTAGGGCTGAAACGATTCCTCGAGTAACTCGAATAATTCAATTACAAAATGATTTGCGTCGAAGCTTCGTTTAATCAATGTAACAAACGTTGTAGCGCTCACTGTTTCCGCACGGTGGGCTAACGCTTCTGTGGACACACGACTGACGGCGCAGATTACAAACGAAGGAAGACAGCGAAAATAGTGAGGGTTTAAGAGAAGAGACAGGCGAAAGAAAACGACAGAAAGGTTGGGATGATTTAAAGCTGCAAACATGCTGCTACATCATCTCTGTAGAAAACATCCAGTGTACTCATCCGTTCCACGGAACGGACCCGACAAGGTAACAAACGTCTGCTGCTCTCGTCCACAACTAGCCTACAGAATGCTACTCTGCAAATAGCGATGTTTTACAAACAATTCAAAACGAAAGCTGTTGGTTTGTAGTCAGTTTATTAGTTTGCTACTAATCTTTGGAAATGTAGCTGCTGCCGGAGACAAACCAGCCCCTCCCCCCAGCATGGTTACTTACTATGCACATGAATGACGTCACCGGACCATGCCGGTGATGTCTGCATTCTTTATTCTTTCTCCTCACTCAGTATTAGTCTTCTTAAAACGTGTCCCCCTGAACAGTATAGTTGAATGGACCTGCTCTAAGCTTTGTACAGTCACATTTACCCTCGGGTTAGTGAACATCTCTTTCGCATATTCAGTGCAAAGAGCCAGAGGCAAGAAGGGGAAGGGGGTGAAAAAGATTTACATTTGGGTCACCAAAAATGTACTTTTTTTCCCCCCCTTTCTTGATGGCCCATGCGGCTGTGCTTAAAAATATTAGCATATATTCCTATTATTGTATGCAATTTGGCAATAAGTTTTTTTCTTATGAAATTACTCGATTAATCGATGGAATAATCGGTAGAATACTCAAATTGATAGCTGCAGCCCTAATCCAATGAAAGCTTCATAGAATGCCATTGTTTTGTTTTCCGGTCCGCAACTTTACTGTTTAAGGTTTACTTTCAACACTCATCACCATCGGCAAAGCTCTAAAAGCCCAAATGTGTGCCATGTGTAAATAGGTGACTGCTAAACAAGTTAAAGGTGATAATATGTCAGCTTTGTGTTTATAGCTGTGGCAAAAAAAACAAACAGTTATTACAGGTTTAACCTTGAGCGTGCTGTAGCCTTCATGTTAATGTGACAGCATTCAATTTAGACTTCAGATGTGTGGTAAGCATTATGGAAATGTTACTAGGTCCAATCTAGCAGATCTATTCGCCGCAGGAGTGGACCTTTTACATTCTCGTAAATAAATACTAATTCATAAATAGTTTTGTATAAATAAATGCATAGACGGATGATAAATAGTTGACTCTTTTATATGCCTACACATAGCTTTCCTTTGTAAAAAGTAAACATGTTAGATAAAGTAGGCCATACTACAATTTATTTTCAGTTGATTTTATGTGTATTTTGAGATGTGTTATGAGTGAAAGTCCTGTAACCTGGTGCTGTTTTAGAGAAAATGTAAGTTATTTAATAGTCAATGTTTTATTATGAACATACAATTGAATTTTCCATAAAAAAAAAAATTTATAAAAATATCTGTGTATGCTTTCAATTATAGTTCTTAGAAAGAAAATCGGCCAAAATCGGAATCGGTATGTCAGACTTTTTGAAAAAAATATAATAAATAAATCACAGTCAGCCAAGGAAATTGCATTCGGTGCATTTCTAGAAATGTCTAGTATTATGTAATAAAGTGCATAGGAGAAATACCTGAACTACAAATATGAAGACCAGGGAGGTGTAATGGAGGATTTCCTTTTAACCTTCAAAACTACTTTTCCTTAGAAGTAATAAAACTCCAATTCAAGACAAGAACGCAAGATGAATTGGACTCCTCTGCAGCATCACATCTGCCATGTTTACACAAAAGGGATATGTGGAGGAATTAAGTAATCCCAAAAGCCAAAACAGACAGCTTTTTAGGATGGAAGACAAATTGCATACTTAAAATCAGTACTGCAGCTTTACGTGGCGACAACACATTGTGCCTCAATCTGTACAACAAAGGAGAAAAGATCAGACAGGCAAACAATGAAAAATTAATGTGATTGCTATAGCCCATACAACTGTGAAAGGGGGGAGAAGTCATAGCATCACAAAAATGTCCATTTGTGAGACCACGGTATTCTTTATTCCGTTTAACCGTTGTGGTGGAAAGGGGTGCATCTTATCTACCTGCCAGCAAAGCCTATTAAAAAGCCTAGAATTCACCAGCAAAAGATCAAGGTCCAGGTCTGGGAAACATTGCCTGACAGGCTGTTACTGACAGACCAGTGTTTTATGGAGGCTGTAAATATACGAAAAGCCTTAGGGACACTAAATCTTTTCCCTGTTACATTGTGGGGAGTGTAATTTGTTTTAATTATGCATTTAGATGAGATTACAACTAGATAAGTTGAACTGCTTTCACACTGGTCTTGCATTAGGCCTATCCCCCCCCCCCTTTTTTTTTCCAAAAGAAAGGGCTAAAAAACATTTTGGAACATTCCACTACATTGTGGAATGGCATGTAAAATGCCCACTTTATCCCATTAGAGGTAACACTACTGCGTTTTTACATTACATTTAGCTTTTATCCAAAGCGACTTACATAAGTGTCTTGCTCAGGGACACATTGGTTGATATATCCACTGCGCCATCACCACATCACGCTTTTTAAAAAGCGGTAGCCGTCTTCCTACCGCCTTCGTTCCGCGGGCCAACCGCTGTTCTACCGCCGTTCAGACACCTTGCCAGACCAGTGAATGTAGGGACGCCGCCATTTTAGCGCCATGTTGAAAATGTTTTCACGAGTAGGGTGCTCTTAATACATCCATGGTAGTGCGTCATCTGATCGGCCTATCTGATCGGCATTTATGGAGACCACCGATCAAACTATTTAAAGCCATTATCGGCCGATACCGATCGATGACCGATCGGAGCACCCTTATCGCAAACCATTCATGTACACATAGCTCATAACTAGGATCAGATAGGCAATGCGTTTAAAATGAGCGGTAACTATGCAGGCACAGAGGAATATGGGTAAAGCTAAATTCTGCCACTCACTATAGATGCCCAAGGCAAAAAAAGATTGCGCGAGTCGTTAAAATAGCGAGCTGTCAAGAGAGAAAGGGACTGGAAGGGAAAGATTGCAAAACTGGAGAAAACGGAAAAAAAGGATTCACCGAGGAGAAAGCAAAGTGTAAGGGAAATGCTAACGAGCTCAGAGTGGGAGGGCTATATTGAGAGACGCAGAAAAAAAGGCCAGTGTAGGCGGACGCAAGGGTCCCACTGCAGTGGCCAGGCAAGTCTTTTTCATGCAGGTCCAAATAATAATGTATCACTTCAAGTTGAAGGAATTTAAAGGTCAGTAGCGTAATATGTCAAAGCAACCTAGCATCACTCTCTTCTGTGAAACAAAACCCTGACAGATGCTGGGAACTAGCGATGCATTATTAATAAAAAGTGGCAGAAACAGTTACACTCACGTGCCATGCCAAACTGTCATGACAATATAGAATAATTGAGGCCACACTATGTGGCAGTGTTGGGGCTACATTACCCACACCCGCCTTTCCTCTTCACTGGCTGAGTAGACAAGCTCTTGTCTCGTTAAATGACCATCGTAACACAGTACACAATTTCCACTCCAGGAAAGGGGGGGGCCACATGGCCTATGCCATAATGTGTTCTATATATTTAGACATTTGTCACATTTTTATTTCCCGAATCTTAAAGTTAGCCTTCCTTTCCCCGATAACAGTTTAACCCAGGGGTACAGTCACTTATCCAATCAATGTGCTATATTAATTAATAAGAAATGTATGGGGCAACCTCTAGCTCATCCAGTAGCGTGCACCCCATGTAGGCTGAGTCCTTTGCAGCGGCCAGTGTTAGACCCGTATTCCTGTACGCACATCAACCCATACACTATTAATCAGAATGTTCATTTTTATGACTCCGTCTGTAGATAAACTGGTTGCTGGACGCTGAGTATCGCTGAACCCACGGACGAAGCTAGCATGTAATTGTTTGAATCGTGTGTTAACATGGACATGAATATAGCGGTTATTAGGCTTATCCCGTTTTTGATCATCTCGGGATATGATCTTTACATGGCACACAGAGAAATCAGGTTATTCATATCTCCGTATTGGTTTTAACACCTGATGCGAGCCGTACGTGTCACATGGCATGAAAACCAAAGTGTTTTAGCAGCATTACCCCGACTCCCTGAATAAGATGCAGAGACGTCGTTCAAGTAACTGCAGCAGTTAAACTCTAATTCACACTATGATGTTTACATTTGCAATTAATCTGTGGTTAAGCTTCTAATCGGTTTTCTTCATCTGGCCAAATGAGTAGTCAGATCCGTGTCATGTCCACTCATCACTGCACTGATGAGATGTGCTCATCTGTAAATCTAAGTTCTGAAGTCATACAAGGCTACATGAGTGGCATGGAGGTCCATTCAAGGAGAAAACTTGTTTTGAAGCAAAACAGAAATGGTGCATGAAAGCTTGAACCTTAAAATAAACTGGCAGTGTTCTGGATGAGAGCAAACCATGGCTGCAATGCCTGAGCATGGACAGGACAGTGTTGCGAGAAAATCAGACTGCTTGCCATTTTGTTGGTCAATGTCCAGTGAAAACAGACACACAAAAAAAAGAGTTTAGTAAATGAGCAATTATTATTATTATATTTATCATGCCCAATGCATCCCATGAAATCCAATCACAAGACATCTGTACTGAGGAAAAAGATAAACATTTTCCATATGGAGCAAAAAAAACAAACAGGAATTTAGCTATAAATGTATCCTTTTATTATCAAATACTTGCCCCCCAGGAATACTGAACTGAGCTTAACTACTATACTACTACTGCCAGGCTTGGAAACCAGGCATCAGCTTTTGGTTGCCAAAATTGACAATATGGTCGCCATGTCTTAAATGGCCTATATTTGGATTAATTACTGTAATTTCTTATGCAACTATACCACACATTTTAATAATGAAACAATTAGAGAATGGCTTGCAATATAATTTCCCATCCCTTTCAAATAGGAGTGCAACGGATCACAAAACTGTTCAGATCACGGTTTTGAGTCACGGATTGGATCGATTTTCAAATCATCACAATAAAGGAGGGGAATTTAAATGATTTTTAAAAACGTAATTACTATAACTTTTAACAATAATTACTTCTTTCACCAGTAAATGACTGTTAAATGATTAAAAGGGTATTTTACAATACCTTTGAATGCACCACGAGGTTTACCAGTTTTTTAGTAAACGCAACATTTAGTCTGTCTGTTTTTCCGACAACAGCAGTGACCGTAGTCCGAAGTCCATTTATGTGTAGACTACAAAAGACCTGATATTTCGAGACACAGTGACCGGGTTTTCTTTCCACAGATTAGTTATGTAATAGACCGGTAGGAACAGTATTTGTTTAGAATTAGATGGCGCTTGATATTTTTCTTTAGGACATAAAGTAAGGTAAGTTAAAAATCTAACCATTATGATTTTTCCACAGGGATTTGTACAGGTAAGTGAAAGGATTCACATATTTGTAAAGCAAGTTAACCTCATCTAAAAACTGATTAAGTTCAACTTAGAGGTAGTGCTTACAGTAGTTGTGATTTCTAAGTTTATGTAGGCTCAAATTAAGACCGCAAATTAAGAGAGCTGTTGTGTTGAGGATACTGAGTAGGTGGTGAGTGTGGTGGCAAATAGAAAGGTAAGACACTTACATTGCCCATATACTCAGACAGAAGGTCCTGAAGAGCCTGGCGCACAGAATTGCATTCGGCCACAATGCGCTCCCTGCGGTCATCACGTGTGCAAGAAGAGTCGGCCATGAGGGCAGCACCACTGATAATGCTCTCAAGACGCTCCTCCAGGGAAGGACGGAAGCGCTCCTCACTAAACGCCAATGGGTCCACAATGATTTGTTTCTGTAAGGAAATGGTCAGAGGGGAAATTACACAGGGAGGAAAAAAATGCTAAAAAGGCATTATAGTACACTAATATCTCCCTCTACAAGTCCAAAGAGAGAAATCTGGCAGGCAAGGGGAAGGCTGATTTGACAGAATGACAGTATGGCTGGAAAACATGAAGGGAAGAATGTGTTCAGCTGTCTCATTTGTGTCCATAGGCCAAAAGACCAACTTGGTCTACAGTTCCTATAGCGGCGAAATAATGAACAGTACAGTTTTTTGACTAATTAATGGTACAACCGGGGAATTAGGGTAAGGTCACTTTTGCCTTCAATTAAATAGCCCCATACTGAGCACAAAGTGATGTATCCAGTCCAGTGTGGGCAATAAATAAATATAAATGATTTTAATAGTAGCAGTTGAATGTTTGACATTAATCGCCCAAACGTTAGCTATTAAACAGATTTTAAAAATAAATTTAAAAGAAAAGCTAATAGACAAATCCCCTTCAAATTTAAACATGTCTTGGAAGAAAAAGTTAAGAGCAATAACAATATCAACATATTTTAATGTTTTCTGTAATACAGCACATTGTTGGAAAAGAAGAAAACAATTCATATCAAGCAACACGTCCTTATTTATCCATACGTTCTAACTGTGATGAACAATCTAAAGCCCACTACAGACTGACCAGGCGGCCGACCCTCGGCAGAAAAGGCAGTTGGACTGATCAGTCTCCCCCGAGTTGGTCAAAATTATGCCTCTGAACACACCGAAGAGACGAGACGTAATACTTCTCCATAACAGCAGGCGGCGCTAATCTGTATTGTCGCCCAAAAATGAAAACCGGCAGCTGATTGGATGAACGCGTCACGTGGGTCTGGCTGCTGCTTCCGGATTTTTGATTTTTCAAACAGCCATTAATGGCGGCTCGTTCAGAATGCGATCTCAAATTTTACTAAAATAGTTCACCGAAACGTGTTTCTGAAACCATTTTTAAGTGAGAAATAGTTGCTGAATCCGTCTTCATTTCAGATCGACAAAGGTCAGTTTAAAAGATTTGTCAGATTTTGAGAGACTCTAGTCACGCTCATATCAGCTCCCTGTGTCCGGGTTAGCACTCCACCAATCAGATTGGTCATTTGAGCCTGGTTGCCGGCAGTGCCCGCCCTCCCGACTATGCCCTACAAATCGCCGAAAATGAAGGCCGATGGCCCCTCCAACGGACGATGGCACAGAACACACCGCACAGACTCGAGTCACCTCGCCAGACTGTACGACAGCCGATAGTGGGCTTTAGTCCAAAAACCATGAGTAATGCAGTTCTGAGAAGTACTTACGCCTTCCAAGATTTGTGTGTGTGTGTGTGTGTGTGTGTGTGTGTGTGTGTGTGTGTGTGTGTGTGTGTGTGTGTGTGTGTGTGGTGGTGTGTGTGTGTGTGTGTCCCTTTGGTGAAATGATTTTGATTTTATACCCTTTGCTACCTTTCTGTTGAGTCACAGAAGTGCTGTAGTAAACCACTGTCCTCTTTTATATCTGCAGGATGAGACAACACTTAAATGTCTGATTTTACAGGGGCAAGCCTGCTGAGGGAGGCAACTAGTTGAAATGCTGGAGAGGCACTGCAGAGAGTAAAAGGTATCACCATGACGCTTGTGGAAGCTAAAGAAAGAAAGCTAATTCCCCAATGACAAACTATGGGGTTCCGCAAACGCCTTATTGCTACAAAATATGAAACAATTCATCTGTTAGAATTGTGGTTTATTAGGTAGCCCGCCCTCTCCATTCTGTCTCATCTGACCTCTGCTTGTCATATCACCATGGCAACAGGCACACGAGAAAGACACGGAGGAGGAAAGAGAGAGAGAGAGAGAGAGAGAGAGAGAGAGAGAGAGAGAGAGACAGACAGGATTGGGGGGCTGAGTCATTTGCTAATTTTGCCTTGCACTTGAAATTGGGCATCAGAAAGGATCTAGTCCGGAAAGAGCCTGTATGAGTTTTTTGGGGAGTGACTTTCCGCGTGGCTACCTGTAAAATAATCACTGATGCAACAGATCTGAGAGACCGCATAGTTGACACTTGTTTTATGTAGATTAATCATTTGGCATACCATCTGTCAGAGCAAAAATGCTTTTATAGTTTATAACAGTGCAACATAAATTTCAACGACTAATCCACTTAGCCCGAGTGGCCAGCCATCAGTGCATTCCTGAATACAAAAATTAGCAAATTGCCGTTTCAACAATTGAAACTGAAAAATGGCTTCAAAACGGCAGTCCACAAATCAATCGTCACTGATCCTATGTCCATTATTTTTACAGTTTAAGTGTGATACCCATCTTACACTACCATTTAGGCCAGGTCGCTCTTGAAAAAGACGTATTGTATCTCAAGAGATTTCCTGGTTAAATAAAGGTTAAATATAAAAATATTAGGGCTGTCAATTGATTAAAAAATGTAATCAAATTACAGACTGATTAATTAATCTAAATTAATCGCAAAAGTTAAAAAACTCTTTGTATTATTATTTTCACTGTTCAAATAGTGACCATAACAATCAACAATATGACCCAATATGTGGAGGAAATAAATTCAAAAGGGTATTTTACAATAACTACGAATCGCGAGGCTGTAGGTTACCAGTTTCATTGAACGCACCGTCTCTGTTTTTCCGACAACGGCAGAAACAGTCAAACTTTACACCATTTAGCGTTAGCTGTCAGCATTTTAACTGTTTAATCCAGCTACAAGCTAGTGGAAGGCTAACGTTACCTGCTGTTGAGTGTAGTGCTAACCATAGACAGTTAAAGAAACCAGCGTCACGTGCAGCAATGTTTCTGTTGTGCATTATCTCGTCTCTCTCCATTTTACAGTCGAATGGTGGCTAGATCGGCTCCGGGTGAAAGGTCAATGTGGAATGGACTAATCCGCGTTTTTTTTTCTTCTCAGATTAATTAAAATCGAAAAAAAAAATGTTTCCAATCATATAGGCTGAAACACTTTAAAGTCAAGAGGCAAGAATGAAAAGAAAAAAATCTTTTTTTAAACTGTACAAATTGAAAATGTCCAATTTATGTTGTGATGTTTAAATTGAGCAGGAGCATAGATCTGATCACAGCAGTCATGCCGTCAATGTCCACAGAGGAATTGTACATGTAAGTGCAAATTACATGTGTGAAACTGGGCATCCGGTTAGTTGGTTGAAAACCTATCATTAGGTAATTATAATAATCCTCTATTTACTACAAAGGTCGTTTATCCTCGTCTTTATCAAACAAATTCAAACTAGCATCCCATGCTGTACCACTAGAAAATCCTTTGTTTGCACTAACCACCCTTTAAGAGTCCCACAAAAGGCCATGATTAATTAAACTGTGCGTCATATGGCCATGGACACGTAAAACATGAGCAGGCAGACTGCATCAACCAATCATCAAAATCAGCTTAATCATCTTTGCATTTATCACCACGGGCAGTATTAGGATGATTATCTCAACGTTTTATCCAGCTGCTATCTTGATGTTGTTTAATGTCAATATTATGACGACTAGTATGTCACAAGTTTCTTACGCCTTTGTAGATTCATATTCTTATTAATATTAAAAGTAGGGCTGTCAAATGATTAAAATTTTTAATCAAATTAATCAGAATTTTCAGTGGATTAATCATGATTAATCACTATTTGCAATTACACCTGAATCCTAACCATTTTATTTCTGAAATGCATACCAAAAGATACTAGTGCTGTCTAACGATTAAAATATTTAATCGCATTAATGTCATAGAGCACTCGCTATTAATCGCAATTAATCGCACATTTTTATCTATTCTAAATGTCCCTTGATTTCTTTTTGTCCCATTATATTTTCTCATTTTAATTCTCTTATCAGCATGGAAAAGTAGATTGGCTTGCTTTGGGACTGTTTTTTTATTGAAAACAACATTGTCATATACGTTATGTTCAATTTCACACTAACATTCACACTTGGATCTAATAATCTGTCACATAATGTAACTCTGTTACCTCGATGTTCCATTGCAGATAGTACTGCAGATAGTCCTGCAGATAGTACCGCCTCATGCCTGAGGCGAGCGTGGCTGGTCCTACTGTCTATGGGCTCATAGCAACTGGTTTCCCGTGACTCATTTCCTGGTTCTCGTTCTCTTTCATAACCACCGTAAAATCAAGGAGAGGGTTTTCCTGCTCCAGGTTTCCCACCGTGGTCAGAAAGAACAGAGGAGACACTTTGTTTCTCTCACTGACTGTAGAGTCACTACTCGCTCGCTCTGAATATAATCGCCGTCACGAGCCTACAAGCTACGCGGCTAGCAAGCTAAAACCGGCCGAGGCTTGTGTCTGTTTTGTTTGCGGTCTGCGAAATTACAAGACCCGCCCTTAAATCACTACTATTGGCCAGGCGTCGAAGGTAACGTAACTCCATTTGTTCAGGTCCTATCCCCTGACCAATCCACTATCCTCACCACTCGCGGTGAAATGCCTAAACCAAACCAATCAGTTGCTTCGTAGGGCGGGACATGGCGTGGCCATAGACAGTTAAAGAAGTGGACTAACAGATCCCGTTGCTTTCTCTATGCGTTACTCGTGCGTTAAAAAAATTATCGGCATTAAAATGGGTTTGCATTAACGCCGTTAATAACGCGTTAAACTGACAGCCCTAATTAAAAGGTACCTTTTTTTTTTTTTAAATACAATCTTAAAAGTTCAGTTCACAGTTGAAGCTAACTGCAGTTTCTTTCTCCATAACAGCAATATGAGCAATTAGAGAGCAAGTTAACTAAGAATAGAGAAATAAAAAATGAATTCAAAATTTAAATAAGTTAAAAACTAGTTCATCTGAGTAACTGAATTTTAGGGACCCGCTGGATATAATTTGAGTAAACCCTGGATGACAGTGACATTCAGAGATAAAGGTTTTAAGCATTAATATATGAGGGACTAGACAGCAACATGGAAAGTGTTTTTAGTAGATTAGGTTTCCTCCCTGCACTAAAAGTCAAAATGAAGTACACTTTGGTTTGCAACTTAAGGACCATGCCTTGCATGTTTTCACCTCTTCCCCTAAATGAAGATATTAAGACTCTAAAATATACTTCAGTTTTTCTATGTCTAGTCCTCAGCAAAAAAATGTTTTCTTTATTATTATTTCATCCAGTATATGCAATTGCTGTCATTAAAAACGTAATAAAATATTGTTGCTAGAGCTAGAGCTGTGTAAATCTCCTTCATTTGACATAGAAGCAAATCAAGGAATGAAGTAGTAGTGACTCAAGAACATATTACATGTATCCCAAAGCCATGTCCCAATTTGACCACATATCTTATCCTAATTTCCACCCCAACCCCAAGCCCTTCAAGTGTTTTGTCATTTTATGTTTGAGTTGGGTTAGTTCTATTAAGCAAAAAATATGACCTGACTATAACCTTTGTGAACAAGCAGTCGTCCATCTCTGTTAAATAGTTTTGTCATACCTTTGGAACTGTGTCACACTGTTATAGGGAAAAATATCATTTTAAAGTTCATGTTTTTAATAATCTGGCAGATACCTGGATGTCTGGCTGGACTTGTGAGAAAAGGCAAATGGGCTGTGACTTGTATGCCACTTATTTGACTTACATCAAAATTGTTGAGGGCATAGGCAAGCTCGCCACCCCCTGCTGGCTGACTGAGAGCTGAGTCCTCAGTGGCAGTGGCCTGAGCTGCGTTGGAGATGCCGGAGACTGCATGCTGCAGCTGCTTGTAGATCAGGTCACGGTTAGCCTTGTAGGCTGCCACGTCAGGGTGCTGGAGGCAGGCACGAGACGCTGTGTACAGCATGGGGATGTTCCTCTGTAGCACCCCGCGAGCAGCAGCCATTTGGTCCTTGTGGTGGACGTCCTTTAGCTCCTAGCGGAATGAGATGAAAAGGATTAAACTGGAGGATGGAATACTTACAGGAGGCTGGGTGGTAATGTACTTTAGATTCAAAATGGGCCTGTCATGCCCTTATGGAGACACTAAATGTGACAGAGTTGGTTCGGGATGACCCAGATTTATTTCTGTCCCCTGTGGTAACACAACAGTCATAATCAGGCCATTATAGTACGCCTTTGCAAATTAATGCGTTGCTATTCAGACCTCAGCATTATATTGCGAACACATCTTCATAGAAGAGAAGAGAGAAGATAGTGATCGCTGGCATAGATTTATAGCATAAAAACAGCTTGCATACACAAAACAAAAGCCACCGCTCCAACTGGAACACTCCCAGGGCTTTTTTCCAGTTTTGCTTAAGACATGTTTTAAGAAAAGCCCCATTACTTCCTACATTCACTTTGGTTAAACATTTTGCTATCCATAAAAAAGTATGGTTACAAGTGTATAAAAAAAAAAAAAAAAAAAAAAAAAAAAAAAAAAAAATCTGTGATCATTTTGGCAAGCTTTCCATTTAAGAATTGTCTAATCTTGAGGTGGATTTAGCAGTTAGAGATACTATTTAAATGCTTATGAAGCTGGTAATCGTCTTCACTACTTCAACTTTTTTGACTTGATGGCATTGTTCTCAGTGGCACTTTGGCATATTAGTGCACTGCAGAGGTGCGGTCAGAAACATTTCCAACACAAAATTGGATTATAACACTGCTTGCGCACAAGTTTTAGATCAGAGTTTGACCAAGAAGAGGCTATGCAATATATATTAACTCACACATTCATTTTCACTTTCAAACAAGGTTCCAGTTATCATGTTGTTGATGTTTTTTACAAATTTGCACACCATAGAGAAATGCCATGTTATAAACTTTATAATTTAGGTTCATGATGTTGGTGGCAGTAATTGTATAAAACTAGTAGTTAAGAAATATTCTCCCCTTTACAGACATGCCCACTTTATTCTAATCCCATGCAGTTTTTCTCATGCAGTATAAATGTGTTATTTCCGCCTATTCTAAATGGTGTATTTGAATATTTCTGCAGACTGTGGTCTTGGAGTTGCATATATGTGTATGACTGGAAGACTGAGACTCTTGTGAATTCAATGAGAGCAATTGTTTTCATGTGTGACGATGTAGTATAGTAGCCATTTCAAATTTAGTGAGATCTTCGATTTCTGATTTGATGACTATAACAACTTGTCACAGTGTTGAACTGCATGTCAAATTGATCCTCAAGTTCCCAGCTTTCAAAGGCTGTATACCATTTCTATGTTGACCTGCTATCACTCCCTAGACATCCCTGTCCCCCACCCCTCTAGAAAGAGGGGTCAGAATGCTAAGGGGTTAAATCCACCAGACTTCTCTGCTCCCACGATCAGAGGTCGTCACTTTTGTTTGCTAACTGTACATTACCTGCTGTCTCTTGGCAGCCATCATGTTCAACTTGTCCACCTCTGGTTTCAAGGCCTTATACTGGATCCCAAGGTCCTGCTCTGTTCCTGCATTGCGCACTTTCACAAGATTTTCCTCCACCTGAGCCGAGCAGGTTGAAAAAGTTAAACAATTCTTACAAATACAGTTATTTACTGCCAGTTAGCATATTTAAACAAAATGAATAATCAATTTGAACAATATTAACATATAACTCATGAAATATATAACTGCACTATTTTATAATGTCCAGGTGTAAGCTAGGGCTGAACACATCAAGATTTCAAAGAGCAATTTTTAAAATTGCCTTAAAATCAAGCCAATCAATCGATTGTGATTTTAATTTGTGATTATAACTTGCTTGTTTTTCAAGAGGTGAAAAGTTGCACCCAGCTGACATGATATGAATTTGGAATAAAATCAAAAATGAAATAGACCCACTGAAGAGCCTTTTATTTTTGGATAGATTTACAAGGTTTTTTTCCAGAGAAATTCAAAAATGTTAGTTTATGAATTAATTTATTAAAAATGAGTTCCTGACAAAGAAAGGAAACATTTATTCAAACTGATACCACCCCCTTCTTCCACCTAAAACAAGCATTTGCAGACATTTGGGTTAATTGCGGTGACATGAAAGAGCTATTCAAAAGATCTGGCCCATTACAGCTTACAAATCAGTGTAGACCAAGAAATGCATTACCACAGATATTTGTGGATATTATTAGACAACTCATGTCAATTTGCACTACTGGGTGAATTGGATTGGTCCAACCCACGTGAATGCTTTAATCAAATGAATACCTTAATGCGGTCATTCATAGTATCAGGTTGGTAGTATGAAGTACTGATATCAGTTGGTAGAACGAACAAAGTATGAGTTTCTTCTTATTGAGGGGAATGATTTTATTCTTTGAAATTATGATTACGCCTGTTTGTAATGTATAAAATGCAGAAGGATGTGACTATCTCACCAGTTTAAGCTGCAGTAGAAGTTTGTAGACATCAGACATGTCTGCCAGCACCAACAGATGTGTGACTGCCGACAGGAGGGCTCTGGCAGCACGAACCATATTGCCCCTCTTCACAGATGAGCAGGGGTCTTCTGCAAATTCTCCAGAAGCCTGCCGCATTGACTCTCCTGAGAATGACAAAACAAAACATCTGCTTTAAATCCGAGGTTTAAAGTGAAACTTCAAATGAAAACTGGTTCGGAAACAGACTTTTGAACCAGCAAAAAACATCAATAGCTGTGAACCACTTTGAATTAGCTTTCATAGTGCTGAAAGGGATACTTAATCCCTGGTTATCTGCGACCAGGAAGCAGTTTTCCCAACTACTATCAAGCCTTTAACATTATAATCACCAAGGCATATGATTGACCAACAGGTTGTAATATGAAAATATGAGACACAAAAACGGTACATCAATGTATCGCAAAATCCCACAAATTAATCGTTTTTCAATGCAATGATCTGCCTTCCTTTGCTATCCATTAAATAAGACATAATCCTTCATGTATAAAACTGTTTTATTAGTAGTTAGGTATTATTAGCCTATAGTAGTAGTAGTCTACAGAAGCTGACAGCAGCAGTCAGAGCAGTCACAGTCCGTTCCAGGCTACAAGTTAATTGCAACAGAAGTCTTCATCTGGAGAGAGGCAACAGTGTGATGCAGTTCCCCTGCCTGCTAAGTGTCAGCACGTGTCACATAGAGCAACAAAGAAACAGACAGACACACCTCTTCAATGGCCAGTAATTATTTCTGCTTGCACACACAGCGCGCGCTTGCTCATTTATTTTATTTATTTATTTATTTATTTACTACAGGTAAATAAATAAATAATTTTTTAAATAATACATTGGATGTATTATTTAATTGTCTGAAACTATTATTTTTTTATTATTTGGATGTCTGAAACCAGACAGTGAGCCCTTTGTCGTGGCTTTGACCTCCATATGGAGGTCAAAGCCACGACAAAGGGCTCACTGTCTGGTTTGTCCAGCACCACGCTTTGTCCTACATTGGATGGACCTGCACAGTTGACTGGGCACACAAATAAACTTTGTAAGCTCACATTATGAACAAGACAGTAAATCCGTGAAATTGTTAACTTCAGTGGAGCCCCAGCCAAATTCAAACTCTAAAAAAATGCCTTATAACAGCTACGTCTGTATTTGAGATCCAAAGCCAAAAAAAGAGACAAGTACTTATCAGCTCTATAGAAACTGAAGCTATGACATGACAAGCAGCAACATAGAGTAAGTGATTCTCAGCGATGAGGTGTGCTCTGGAAAAAAAAAAAAAGACTGAAAACTAGTTTAGCAGCAGATCACATTCATCAGTTGTTGTTGTCTTGCTAAACACTTTTTTTTTACGACAATCGTGTATATAGAGCAGCTTTACTCTTTACAAAGACATGCTATGATGGAGGGTGTACTTTTACTCTTTTATTGACTGTATGCTGGGATTGACTCCAGCCACCACAAAACTAATCATGGTAATCAGTTTAGACAATTGTGGATGCTTTCAAAGATAATAGGTTATAGTTTAGGGATGTAACAAAATGTTGCAGCATGGTATTTCATAAAACAGAGGCAACACTGAAAAATGGATTGCAATATCTACAAAATCTTATAAACTGGCTATATGAATAGTGACGAGTTAGAGCCGAGTGTGTTTTCATTCAACGTCAAAGTAGCAGTGTACTCTATCACTCCAAGATAACGAGGAAGCTGTATTTAGATACAACGTTAAGTGACTTCTTGGCTTTGACCTCTGGAATGTTTTCTGTGTGCTCTGACCACAAGAAGTCAAAAAATGAGTCCCCCAACTGATGTTAGCCTCAAGAACAAAAAGGCGACTGTTCAGACCGAATTGAATTCCAAAATTATCACAAACTCCAGTTTCTCTTATTTTCCTCTAGACCACCTCCTTTCTGCACCCGTGTATTAACATTCATTGAGTTATGCAACTCAGACAAACTATTTTCACTCAATTAGAAGCATTTTCAACTTGAGCAGACATCATTTGCAGCGTCTAAACCAAATCTGCTTCGGTTTGTTTAATGTTTAAATCTATCTGCTGACTTGCATTCATAAATATGAACTGAAAGTCAGCATTTGCTTTGGAAATTGGGGTTTGTCAATTTGTGTGGTATAAATCTTCTCAAACCAACTATCAGAAGAATAAAAAAAATGACCAAACTTTTTTTTTTTTTTAAATAACGATCTATGGAATAATCATGTTGTAGCTACGTAGTAGTGATATAGATTTTCATTCCAGCATTTCAATAAATGCTCGTAAATTTAATATGTGATAGTTATACAACAAGGACTAACATATTCAAGAACAGTTTCTTTCTAAAAGCCATAACCACTTTGAACTCACACATGCACTGACTTCACTTCAGTCTTTCTTCGACCCACCTACTGTGCAACATTTAATATTTAATACTTTTGATAACACTGAAAATTCTGTGAAATTTCATTACTGTGCAATATCATTATTTCACAATGCGTATCACACTGTATACAAACCAAATTTATCTTCTATTTTTATATATAGCGTCTGAAAACTGTGCACTGTATTGTTTATCAAATATGTGCCCCTTCAATTTACTGTGACCAGTGCATGTGTAAGCTAATGTTGCAATGTTACAGGCTTGATTGGACTGTAGGCGTGTGCTGATTGGCGATGTAATCATACACGATGATTGAAATCATATACGACGATTGAAAAAAAGATTGCCGATTGATTTTTGCTACGTCTATATTAAAGCAATTTTATCTAACTTACTATCAGAACCAAGATGTTAAAATAATATCTAGGATTACCCTACTGTTCACTTACAGATGTTTCTGGTGGAGCGGTAAGTCCACCCGCTGAGCCAAGTTAATCAGCACGAGTAACGAGTGAACTTCAAATCCTTACGGTAATTACAAACCCGTTTGCCGTCTCTTTTCCGTGGATCTGACGTCTGATGGGCTATGCTTCTTTAGGACAGTCAGTCAGCCTCCCTGGCTTCCCGGCTGCTGCTAGGGGACGGCTAACAGGAGCTACAGGTCAGCACCGACTACTGAGACCAAGCAGCAGCTTATGTTAACGATCGAGTTTTCCTGGTGCAGAGCCTCGCTTCCAACGCAGCAAATAAACTACAGTTATTACATGTACAAGTATCTAGGGAAGCCGAGAACGGCCATGGATTATTATTTTTTTATGCACTGTTATCTCGTGATAACGACTTATTAATTCGTTCTCTCGATATAACAAAGTTTATTTTCGAGATTTTTTTTTGTTTGAGATTTTTTTTTTTTTATGGATTTTTTTGTTGTTGCCTAAGACACCCTTCCATTTAACCTGAGGAAGGGGCTCCATGAGCGGATAGAGGTCTGCCGTTGCTCCCTCTTCTCCGGTCAAATACTTGGAAAAAATCCCACTAAAAACAGCCTTCAATTTAACCCGGAGATGAGGAGGGAGAAAAAGAAAAAAAAACATCGAGAAAACAAAAAAATCTTGAGAAAACAAACTTTGTTATATCGAGATAACGAATTATTAAGTCGTTATCACGAGATAACAGTGCATGAAAAAAAAAGTATAAAAAAAAAATCAACGGCCGTTCTCGGCTTTCGTAATTATCACTATAGGAGACAGAGGAATAGCTAAAACATTTGACACGCTAATTAACAGGGATGCCGGAGAGTGAGAGAAGACATCGCTAACAGCTAAACTTAAGTAGCTAACAGAGCTAATATCATGTAAACAACTGTGGGATTAGCAAGAAAGTCGCTGAGAGCTATGAGTGCTTGAGTGAACTAGTGTAGGCTTACATGTAAAGTAGATATGTGGCCGCTGTAATGAAGAATATGACAAAATCAACTGTGTCAAGCTACCGAAGCAAGACTATCAGCTTACCGCTGCATGTCAGCCAGGCAGGAGCCAGGACAGCCAAGACCGTGCAGCTAGTTTCATTGATTAGTGGAAGCCGCTCCACGTGTTATGTCCAATTTCATGTTTAACGTTGGCAGCCTGTCAGACTGACGATCAGATCGCATATCGGCAATATTGAGTAACCACAATTGGATGATTTGAAAATATAAACGATCGCCCAAGCCTACTGTTCGGCTTAGTAAATTAAACATCAATAACAAGCTTTCAGCAGGAGCAAAAGCTTGAACCTGGGAATATTTGGTATTTTTGCTTGAAAAAATCATCAAACCAATAAGTCGATACACAAAATAGTTAAAGATAAAAAAAATTGCCAAGGGGTTAGCAACTTTCAGCTCCACAACAGTGTGACAGACAAAAGACACAAAAGGTATTTTAATTAAAGTGATGTGAAAATAATAAATCACCTCACATTGAGAAACTAACATTCAAGTGTTGTTTGGTTTTTGTGTTGGGAAATTACTTCAGTGACTGATTGATTATAGTAATTGCCAATTGGAAATACAAAAATCAGTAAAACAATGTTTTAAAGAGAAAAAAGTTGCACTATCAAACCTGTAGAACAGGGATCTGACACAGATTCTGATCATTTTACCCCGACAGAGAGCAGAAAAGCAGTTTGTGCAAATGATCGACAACACAGACTTCAAACACAGTCCGCACCAAAGGCTGTTATTCCCCCCTGTAAACAAAATCAATAAGGCCATTTTCAGGGGACCGATAGTGATCAGTGCTCCTTTAATAAACTTTCATTTACCTAATGCTCACCTGCGGCCCACCAAGTGCATGATGAAATGATTAAAATGTATATCACACAATATGCCCACCACACAGCAGGATAACAAAGACACAGGGACAGGGAGGGAAGGGCAACACAGAGAGAACAAGGACAAAAGCAGACAGAAAGGGCTGCGTGTAGAAAAAGTCTTTAAAAGGGGGTAAGAAAGGTCTTGATTTTAGTGATGCGTATGGTAAATAAAATAGGATTTAAAATATTCAGAGAGTACGTTAACTGGAGAAAAACATCCACTAAATTTCAAATGGTGGAAAAAACGTTGTCCACTAGCCACCTCAACATGCTTTTCGTGTCCTTCTTAATGATCATGTCAGACTTTTTTTTTTCTCCCATTTTATAAACAGCTGGTAAGCCACAGCTGGGTGGAAAATACTTTCTGAATCAAGAGGGTGTGGGGAGGAGGGGGGGTGTTACTTTACTCAATAGCCGTATTATCAGTCTAGGCACGCTCCACTGAGCAGCATGGCATAGCTGACAGCCAGGCGGAGGCACCAGCTAACAACAGTCAGTGAATTCCAGTCCAGTGACAGCTTGCCACAACTACAGTAACATTCCTGGGCACTGAGCACTGCACAGGCTATCGAGAGACATGTCATCTACTTCCCAACTACTCAGAGCGGAGCTCGAGCAGGGGACATCTAACTCGCTGGGCATCTGGGGAGAAAAAAAACATAGTGACACAAATATCGCTTCACAAGGTGATAACAGCCCCCCTCAAGTCATAACCCCCTGGTCTCACTGGTCTGCTAGTGTGTCAAAAGACAGTCCAATATCCGGAGCAGAGAGGAATAAATGAGACTTGCGAGTGTGGTTGTTATGAATCCGTTATCGCAAGCCAAATGGTAATTTAATTGGGTAATTAGCTGGTGATTTGATAATAGATGCAGGTCTCGAGATGCACAAGTTGCTCATTCTGTCACACAACCACAACCGGTACTCCACTAAGCAACCCAACAGATAACTCTATACACAAAATGCCAGACAATTTCCCACCACCATTACGCTGATTGATTTTGTTATCAGAATAGATCACTTTAGCTGCCGAGGCTACAAACTAATATGTCCTACATGCTGGCACAAAGATCCACGAAGGACTCATTTTTGTCACGGGTTTGAATGGGATAACAAAAGTAAATCAAGCTGACTATATGCTTCTGCTCCTGACAAGGGTCTATCAAAGGTCAGTCACCTCTCAAACAAAAGAGTGAAGGCAGGTTTATATAATATCAGGATGACTATAGTAGATTTATATTGCAGAGCCAAGTGATATAGGTTAGGACTGAACAATATGGTTGGAATTATCACAATAAAAGAATATGTTCCAACATAGATGTAAATCACTATTCAACTTTTTGATGTTGTACATCATACATTACATCAGAAACTAAACGCAAAACATTACCTCATTCCTGTATTTTCCAATCATATTGTTGACTTAAAGATCCCATATTATGCTCATTTTTAGGTTCATAATTGTATTTTAAGGTTGTACCAGAATAGGTTTACATGGTTTAATTTTCTAAAAACACCATATTTTTGTTGTACTACACATCTCTATCTCACTGCTGCAGCTCCTCTTTTCAACTTGTGTTCAGGTCTCTGTTTTAGCTAGAGAGTGAATCATCTTTCCTTCTGTACTGTTTGATTCCACTCGCACATGCGCAGTAGCTCAGATCGTAGATCATGTCAGTTAGCTCCGTAGACAGTAAAAGAAAGGATGTTTCTCCAACTTTGGTCAGTTACAAGGCAGGATTAGCCGGGAGACTTCTTCTAAACGAGGGCGCACATGTAAGTACTTCTTTCGTAGATTATGGTGAACGTGTGTGTGTTGTAGCAGTGCTTTGCCATTAAGAACGAGCTAGCATGCTAAAGCTAGCGCTCGCCTGCTAACGCTAGCATGCTAACGGTTGTGGTTAGCCAGCTCGTTTCAGCTAGTGACGTATAAAGCCATGCAGATTTTGAACAGCTATCTATCTATCACATGTTTTTTTTTGTGTTTTTTTTTAATTATTATTATTTTATATTATATATATATATATATATATATATATATATATCACATTCACTAACACAAGGAAGACTTTAGACACATAGTTGTAGATTTTAAGTTAAGTTAAATAAAATACTTTAAGACTTCTTGCTTCTCATCCTCCCTCCTGTCCTTCTACTCTGCCCTCACCTCTCTTTCCACACTTCCCTGTGTCACCTTTACGTGTTGTTATGTCTAATAAGGGAATACATGAAGTTATGTCCTTGATTAAGCAACCTACAAGAATGAAATGAAATAACTCCTTCTAGGCACTTCACATAAAAGGAGACAAAATACCCACCTCCCCTCCCCCTTCATTTTATCCAACTTCTATCACACACTTCTATCCAACAAAGCCAATAGCGGAGTATGTGTGCAAAGTAACCTATCGACCAACATGCGTAACCGGTCAAAAATAGTCTGTGATTAAGCGATTCAGTTAACTGTTAACATCCCTAGCAGAGGCACTAATCATTCAGCAGCAGTGCTGCGCTGCTGTTAAGTCTATATTGACAATGTTTAATTTACGTGATTGTTCCGGTACCGCCGGAAGTTCAGTCGGATGCCCCTCACCTACAGCTTTATTTGTGTTGGCATTCAAAACTCCGGTCGATTCGGGAAACATCCTCCGAGCTACAACCGACAATCAAATTATACATGTATTTTTTTTGAGTGAAATTCTCATCGCACTCAACCGCCATTTTAATTCCAGAGAACGCCTCCCTACGTGTACATGTTCCACCAAAACAAGTGCCTTCCCGAGGCTATTTTGCAGAGGCTCTGTACCTGTGTCCGGGTGTGCCACCCAAGATGATAGTGATTGATTTAAAGAAATGCCAATAAACCAGAGCACGTTTTTCTCTTATCCCGGAATGTTGTGTGGACTGGCCAGACCTTCCTCCGCAGAGCTTTGGTGATAGGTCTGGCAATGCAAGACTACGCTGCTGTTGAATGCATATAGGGGAACACTTTACCTCATAGCAAAATGAAATCAGGCTCAAAACATATTCTTATTTCAAGGTCTTCCACTGGGGCAGATGATACGTACATAGCTTATGATTTATTTATCATCCTTCCCATCTTAAGAAGCACTCTGTACAAGCTGGAAAGCACACACTTTTGCAATATGCATTTTCAATATACCTTGCTTGCGAACATCTTCCACGGCAGCAGTAAGCTCATCCTTTAGGAACTGACTTTCCTTTGCAATCTTTTCTCCTTTCTCCAGGAAGTTCTGGGTGGCATTCTCTACAGATGCCGCCAAAACATGAGCCTTCTTGGAGCGTCCTTTCTTCTTGTTAGACGGGCCTTTGTTGCTGGAGTTTACCAAAGTGGTGACCTATGGCAGGGATACAAAATGGTTCAACAACAGAAGCAGCTACTTCGGGATATGTCACTTGCTATTGTTTAAAATAAATAAAATAAATAAATAAATATACATACATACAAAATAAAAACTGGGTTCACATTACCTGGGTTACCAGGGGCTCCAGCAGCCTCTCCACAGCCAGAGTACGGATCTCTAGACTCTTTGGGTCCCATTTGAAGTTGATGTTAGCTGTGTTGATGTTAGCTGTGTTAATGTTCGTCATGGTGTCTGGAATTCTGGGGATAAAAAAATTGGCAAAGTCAGAAAAAAAAGTTGGAACAGATGACCAGGGCTGAGTCGCGTTCATTCTACAAACGCAAAGATGAAACAATTTAGACTGCATCAAACATGAACATATTTGTCTTCCAAAACTCCGAATATCTATATGGCTCTATATTATAGAGGGCAGGCTTTTGGTTTGCCAAGAAAGAAAGAAAAAAAGACGTTTGCTTACTTTGACTAAATTAAGCTTCCTTATGTTTTTCAGACTAGTCTCTAAAAGTTTGTACAATAGTCAAAACATTAAGCTCCATCCCTCGCAGAGTGACTGCCAAAGGCAGAACACAGTAACACTGTGGGCCAATTTCGATTCCTCTTTTCAGGCAGCAACTGCAACTCCATTGATTAGCTATCTAACATGGAGGGGCAGGGATAATCATCAAGCCCTGAGGGCTGAGGGGGCCTCAACTGAAAAGTTGGTCAGCTGTATTCTGAGAAGAATGATGTCGATATCCACTAACCTACATTGTCAACAAAGAGGCTAAAATATTGAAAACACCAGAAGAACATTTGAATGATGACTTCTTAATGTTAATATTGAACTGCTTATTGGGTGGGTGTGCTTCGATTTTGCGTAAAAATCCTGACTAATGTTTGAATTTGTCTGGGGTATAGGCTACTTGTTATGATCTATGGCACCTTTTAACTTTTAATCAAAAAGACAGCCAGTATGGATGGATGCATATTGTCTGGCACAGTTGTAACACAAATTTTAAAAGCACTTCCCTACTACTCATAGAGGCTTTAATCTACAATTACTTATCAGCCACTGCAAGGTTTCTCATCCACTATAATTCAAAAAGGCCACACAAACCACCTAAAAATACTTTCCCTGGATTTATCCAACCATGCGGATAATGTCGCGTAGGGGCGCAAGATATATCGACCTAATATCGTTATCGCAATATCACGTTGCGCAACATTATATCTAGGGGTGCAAGATATAGCGACTCAACATCATTATCGCAATATCGCTGCGTCCCGTCCGTTGGCTGTGTGGCTTAGTTGTGTTCGATTTAGAGCCCACTTGAAACGCTATAATGATCATTTCACTGGCCAGTTACCGTGCCACTTGCACAGGTTAGTGCACGTCAGCGCACGGGTCCACTACGTGACAAACCCTATGGAGCGTACCACAGGTGTGCATATTCCAACAGAGTGACAGTGTAAGTGAAAAAATTGATAGAGACAACAAAATGCGAGAGAAGAGAAGCGAAAGAAAAGTTGTGTCCCGTTCTATTTATTTATTTAATACTGTACAACCAGTAAACCATGTCCTGTTCTGTAGACATGGTCGTTATTTATTTATTCATGTTGTACCAGTCCAATATGTTGAAACAAACCTTGTGTTGTAAGAAAACTTGTTTCATTTGTTATAAAACTATTTTGATGGGTTTTCCTGTAACTTTTGTAATTTAATATGTTTAAAAATATCGAAATTAATATCGATATCGCAATATTCATAATTGATAATCGCAATATCACATTAAGACAATATCGTGCAACCCTAATGTTGGTGTCATTTGCTGGTGGACAATGCCCATTGAAACAGCTTCTACCTAACAAATAGTTCCATTTGTAACTCATAATTCCGAGTAACTGGCTCACTTCCTCTGTATGGGTGTGGCACAAGAAGTCTCAGAAACTGATATCTCAAAATCTGGTCAAATAAAACCAAAACTATCTGCAAGGCTAGAAACCACTGGGGGTAGTTGCATGTGATTTGGGTGAAATTAACCTTTAAACTCTCAGCAAATTAACGTTAAACCATTTGTCCTAAGAAACAACAACAAGATGGCGTATTGTATGATTGATGATTGTATGAGTTGGAATGCCCTTTCCAAAAAAAGAAAGGTGCTTAATATAATAACACGTTTAATGCTAAACTCAATCATGTATAAGCAACAGGGTGGGTCGAACACCTAACGTAACGTTAGCTAAGCGCTAGCTAATCCTCACGTTAAGTAGCTAGCTTAAAGCACAGCACCTGCACCTGTTGTAGCCAATGTTTTCTAACTTTACCTACATTATCTTTGGTTTTACCCAGCTAAAGTAACGTTAATTGACACCGTAACAAGTAAACGATGCGAGTATGCAGGCTTTAAACCCCCATGTTGTTCAAATTAACCGAGTTTCTTGTTAATAGGTCATCGTTAACACTTGAACCAATATAGCATAACGTACGTAACGTTACAGTGTGCCAAACACTGCACCTTGTTAATGCTAGCTAATGCTAGGCGACAACAAACACTAACGCTAGCTCCATTAGCTTACTTTAATACTACGAAAAAACTTTAACTGTCGTGTTAATGCGCTGTACAATTAACTATTCCACTTAACAGAGTTTGTAAGGTAACGTTGTGAACTTACCGAAAACAATTCACTAGCAAAAACTGGAGTTTAAAAGTTCAAAATGGAGGAACGGGAATTACGGAATTCCTTGCCTCAAAAGTTTTACTCCCTTTTCCTCCCCGCAGTGACTCAGTTTAGTTGTGCTCCTAACCTTACAGGGTACTTCTTCTTGAAAAAATATCGAAAGAGGAATAAAGAGCGGCTTAAAACGATATCCGGCTGTTAGTTACCTGAAAAGTTTCGGTTAGGATTGTTTCGATGTCGCAGACTATTGCCCAACAATAGATGAGGCGTAGGGGGGCTGGGGCGGTGACCGAGTTCCTGAACTTCCTGGCAGCGGGGCAGGGCAACCACAGGACACAGCAAGCCCGCAAAACAAGGAGGTGTTTTGGGCGTGGCACTAACCGTATGTGTCCATATATGGATTAATTATTGCTTCCATAAATCTAGTGTAGGACCAGGCCAAGCTGTGGGACACCAGTTGTGACGTTACCTACGTTTGATGAAGGAACATATCCAGGAATGACTAACCTTGGAGTGAGATAGACATGTGAGACATTGAAGTTAATATTGTGGCAGATACACATATCTGATAATCCTGGAATATGTTCATGTAAATATAGCCTAAAAAGTTGTTTTTAAACATAAAAGTTTTATTTCGAAATATGTTTTCCTGAACTTCCTGCAGTGAGTAGCTAATAAAATCCCAATAGCAGCTGCAATTCACATGATCTCTAGTCATTAAGTTAGGCTACTAGAGGAAACTGGTGTTTGATCCAGAACTAATTTAGGTACAAAGTACCAGACATCATTTCATGGTTAGGGATTTTAATTATTTTATGTTGTAGTTACATTTAATTGAGCCTTTGTCACTTCTCTTCAGTGTCCAGCTGTACCATGTCAAAACTCGCAACCCAACTTAATAAAAAATGATCACATTATTCCAGCCTTGAAATAATGGGATTGTACATACTATATCATAACCCCCATAGCACTGCATTTGTTCACCTTAATAAAAATGATTTAGGTTAAGGACTCCTCAAGCAATATGTATCCACTTGGGGGGAAATCTTTTGACTATAGGCCTACTAAATGAACCAAATGTGACAATCTTCAAAATATGTTTCCTCCACATACTGTTATTTGGCAGAATATGTGGCGTATTTTGTAAATGGTATTAATGTAATGGTAGTATCATTTTTGGAAGTTACCTTATTTTCTTGTTTATCTATTTAAACTCTGAGCTCACAGGCACAAGCCTTTTTCGAATTGCAACCTGCTGTATGTCAATGTCAAAGTGTCAGACATTCATTTTAAAACAACTTAGTTTCCAGTCTATCTTCACTATGTGACCCATTCTATTCCCTCTGTTTCTTTCATTTTAGTTGGTTATTAAAATTCAGAGCAGCTTCTCAAAAATAATATACTATTGCATTCATTCATCCTGTTAACTCAGATGATATGTTTGTTTGTTGTTGTTTTTTTAAGTCATTGGGTTCAAATTCAACACAAGGCCTCAAAGAAAGACAGTGCTCCACAGTCAGCTGATGCAGCATCAGGTGCATACACACACAATGAGCAGGTTGTAGCTTCGGGTTCTCATATTTTATTAATATATATAACAAACATCAAACTACAGCAGCACTGACATTTCAGATGAGGCTTGTATTCAGATAGCTATAGATGGCTTGCAGATGCCACACATTTTACAATTTCAAGGTCAAGAAAAACTATATTAGCTATGATGAGTATGCAGTTGTCACTCTTTTATGGTTTGTTGCAGCTGTGACTGAGAACATTGAGACCTTTGATAAACATATTCAAGAGCCAAGTATTTTGGTTTGGGCCTAATGAACTGTGAAAGCCATAAATAGATTATCTAAAGAGGCCAGGTGCCACCCCTTCCGCCTCACTTTTCCACCTTACACACACACACACACACACACACACACACAGA
Organism: Gymnocephalus cernua; assembly: GCA_023631565.1. Lineage (NCBI taxonomy): Eukaryota > Metazoa > Chordata > Actinopteri > Perciformes > Percidae > Gymnocephalus > Gymnocephalus cernua. The sequence continues at coordinate 18,379,353 of CM042435.1, forward strand.
CACTCACAGACACACACACACACACACACACACACACACACACACACACACACACACACACACACACACACACACACACACAGACAAACGCACACAAACACAAACAATGGATACACTGTATCTTTAAACAGTGGTACCGTGCTAATAGATTTTACTTCATGGTCATATACAGTAACTGGAAAGAGTCTGACAGTTACTTTAAGTAATTTGGTAATTCATTTTTTTTTCAGCCTTCATCCTTTTAGGACCTTTCCATTGGTGTGTGTGCTCAGTAAACCTCATTGGCTAAAGATACGTCTATTTACAAAAGAAAATATATAATTAAATATGACAAAGCGATGCAAGCAGATAATAATTCACATTATATATGTGAAGAAAAATACATCAAAAAAGAGGAGACAGTCATCTGCAATTCAAGGAGGTGGCCACAAAGAACATTTACAATGGTGTTTTGTTCTGCAGGCAAGTACAACTAACACACTTCTATTTGTTGGCTGGAGTAGGTGTTAATTAAGAAGCTCCACCAGTGCAACATGAATTACAGTCCTGAAGAGAATGAGTTTACAAATGTACTCACAAAGCTCTTAATGAAGGCCTCAGAATATAATTATCTTCTGGAAAGGCACTCCTGAATAATTTTTTTGTGCAATAATAATTTGCCAAGTAATTGTTTTCTCCACAGAGTTTTGACCATGCCGGAACTAAAGGGTCATGCATTAAATAGGCATATTAAATTCCTGCAAACTGAGATATATCAGTGAACTATCTTGTGTGCAATATTCATTTCAGTCAGACACAGGAGGACCTGCCACTTGCACAGTGTACCAGAGATTTGTTTATCCAATTAATACTGTGTAGTGAAGAGGGATTAGATGTGCTGCAGTTGTGTGCTTGAATGATGAATGTTTGTCCAAGTAACAGCTTGCTGGGAGGACAAGTTTGGGTGTCCTTGAACTTTAATCTTTTGGTACCTATTGGATCTGACAAATGATAAGAGCACAGCATGCTATAAATAATTCCTTCTCATTATGAGAAAGTGCACATGTTTGTCACACACTGAATGTATAATTGAGCACATGCAAATCTGTAGTGTGTGGCACTACGGTGCATCAAAAAAGTAAAAAAAAAAAGATGGTAACTAGGCTATATGTCATTTTTGTATTTATCATAATGTTATGATTCCCCAAAAAAATGTTTTATGTTATGCAATGTGTTTTCTGAACTTACTGCACAGTAATACTATATAGATTAGTTTTACATTTCTATTCAGGAAACACAATGTATTATCGAATGGCAGTCCGCTGGCACTGCTCCATGCTGATAAGAGAAAGACTCGTGATTGCAGCCACAGGTGAGCTTCTTTCATGATTGTGTTATCTATTGTTTCGCAGACATGGAAGTTACTCTACATTATAGCTCCCTGTCAGAGTAGTTCCTCATACTTTGACGTTGACTGAATTGAAAGCTCCTTTTCTGAAGGAGGATTTTGTTCCCTGACATAAGGAACACAGCGACTTCCAGTCTGCCCACATCCACCTGACTCATCTTGACAGCTGTCCATGGAGCTGCATGATGTCATCTGCAGGCCCTTCCTACAAGGCCTTGTACCTCCATGATTGGAAATGAGTGTGGTGCAATGTAGGCGTCACTCTTCCACGGCAATACCTGAGGGCTGGAAAGGAAAGTCAACAGGTCAGTAACACTAATGATTATCCTCAATAGCAGTTGTTCACTGTGACTTTCTTGCAGAGGTGAAAAGAAACATACATTATCGTAGTGAATTAACAAAAAGTCCCATGGGAGGACATATCAGACATGTTTACAGTTAGATGTTAGGACAGTGATGTCATGGTTTCAGAAGGCAGACTTGCCATCTGATTGGAACATTAAGAAGGTCACAGCTCTCATGACTCAACTGCTGCTAACCCAATGTTGGCAGTCTGAGCTCCACCTGCTGGTTTTAGACTACGGCATCAGACTGATGCCTTCTGTTCTGTGTGGTGACTCTCCTCAGCTTTAGAAGGAGCAGGAAGGAACTGAATGGCATGCGTCTGTGCCTGTTATGGGACCACTGAGTAACCTCTTATAGTGAATCATTTCCCTCGGATGGTCTGTTTTTAACTTATAAAAAACCTTAGATCCGCAAGTGCCTATCTCTCCAGCGTTGTATTTAGTCTGAGAGGGGTCTTCAAAATCAAACAAGTGTTTATTGCAGAGCAGTGAGTTCCACTTGAAGAAGTGTTGTTGACTTTTCTGGGAAATAGTGCTGTTGACAATATATAAACAAGCAATTTGCTGTTTCTGCCCTCCCTGCAATTGTTTTTATGATCATATTACCTCTGTTTCCAGATATGTTTCACAGATGGGGAGACAATAGCATGTCCATAATCATTTTGAAACAATCAATGATTACTGACTGAAATGCAATTACCAGCAGACCACCGACTGAAAACGTACTCCTCACTCACAGTGCACACACTATTCCAGAAACCTTGTTTTATTCCAAAATCCTCCAGGGAGCTACTGCCCTAATTTCTTGCTTTCCAAATGGGATTCACGCTAAAAGGAATGTGGAGAATGCACAAAATTAAACATAATACATTTCAAAGCAGTAATGAGTTACAGGTTCAGACACCATGGAATGCCTGTGTGCTTCAGATATACAGTGTACGTTGTACACTTTGCTGTTGTAAGCACCAAACATGCACCAGGTCACAACTGGCACTGAAGACAGCGTATTTAACCTCAGATGGCACATCGCTGTATGGCTTTAATTTTTAATAAGGACCTTTAAAAGGAGGCTTTAAAATAAAATTTAATCTGTGACTTTTAGTAGCTAAGTACATTTTTTATACGGAGTCTGCAAATGTAGATACAAATGTATTTGTTGAGCATTACATTACATTACAGACTAGAGTGACTGTTACCCAGGACACATGTTTAAGTGAAGCTGGAATGGAAATAGAATAACATAGAATACATAGAAGGATTTGGCCTGATAGAAAATAAGACTTCTTTGAGGTTTCTAAACTAATTACGCCTATAAAAGTAACTCTGTAGCCTTAGGTTTCTAATTAGAACACTACAAAGCAGCCTCAAGAAAAAAAATATAATTTTGGAGTTAATTTTGGATTTGTGAAAGAACGTCAGTGTGTTGTTGCTTGTGACTTCTAACGTGCCATACTAGCTGAACTATGTCACCTATGTAAGAAATGAAACAACAGAAACTTGATCTTAACACGGGCATCAAATCTGTGTTCATGACTCAAATACTATTGAAGCCTGACACATTTTACACTAAATCAAAGCATATTTCTACTTATGTTTATCTTTTATAATATGTGCGTCAGTTTTTGAACATATTCTATCTACTGAAAATAGTGTGACCTGAGTCAGACTGCAGTAGGAAAACAGTACATGGTACATAGTGCTGCCTGTCCGAGTCAAGGGCTCCATGGGATACAATAAAAGAAGTAGTCAGCTAATTTCCAGAGGAATTCTATAACACTGTTAGGTAGGCTTTTCCCAGATAAATAGTAGAAATGACCCAGGCAGTGTTGTGGCAAATTGGAAATTGAACCCAGAATGTGATAGACATGACTTCCAAGTAGGGGAAATTACCTTTCAATATTAATGATGCGGAGAGCCATGACATCATCAGGACCTCTTTGGGACCATGTGATCAATAGGAAATGAATAGTTGTGACTGTATGAGAATATCTGCTCACCCACAGAACCACTGTCGCCATATTTACTTTAATAAAAATGTATCAAACCAAGTACCACGCTCTAAGCGTGAGTCATTCGTTATTGAAGGCAGCAGCAGAAGTGCAGTAATTCAATGAGCACATCCTCCCACTCTCCACACAGCTGTTGATGTCTTGTTGAAATGCAGTATTTTTTTTTTGCTTTCCTCTAGCTCAAGCAGAACTTACACACCCAAACATTTGCGCGTTTACTGGCCTGCTTAGAAACTACCTCACACAATGTATTGACGCATACATTTTTTTCCAAACACACCAAGTGCAATCACCTTCGCAGAACCACATACGTTTTCTTCAGGCAATGAAACAGCGGTAAAAGGGGGGAAGTAATGCTGCTCTTTCTGTGTACTCGGCCGAGCCTTGTTTTTGACAGTGCAAAGCCTGGGTCATTGAAAGCATAAAATTCTCACACATCACAGAAACTGCAGCGAGGGAAAGCGATGCTTCATCAGTTTGACATTGATTCTTCATGATGTAAGGACTTCTGGTGGGGAGGATGTCACCAGTATCATCGTTTATTTGTGGTTTTCATCTCGAGCTGTTGTCAGTCACTTTCATCTGATGTGCTGTTGGGATCTGAATGGATAAAGAGGTGTAGTTGTAAGTTTTTAGCAGTACCCGAGAGCTGCAAAAGGCCTCTCCACCCGTCAGGGCTTTAAAATTCAAGAAGCATTTCTTGCAAAAATAGCTGTGTTAAATAATGAATATGAGATAAAAAAAAAGAAGCTGAGCCACTCATATGCAAAGAATCTTGTCCGAAATAAAAAAATGACACAAACCACAAATGTAACTGAAGTGATTATCCATTGAATGTTTTACGTGCCTACCATTTCCCAATACCAACATGGTAAACACCAGTTTTTTATTCCTCTAAGAGTACTTATAAACCTGAATTCAGCGAAAATGTTGATCGACAAAGTGCATAATTACCCATAAATTATCCAGAGTGAAATTCCTTATTCTCTCTTTAAGTGCAATACACCTGCAAGTGAAAGCATCAGTTTGGAGAAGCGGCAAACACAGCAGGTCTGTGCTGCAGTTTGGTAACAAACCAGTTCTGCTTACTTGGAAGTGTGTGGTTGAACCTGCTTGCTGATGGGTCTGAGGAGTGAGATGCAATGTTGAAATACTGCTGGACCAGACAGCAATAAACGCCCAGTCGTTGCCAGGGTCCACCACAGTAAACAATCGCTGGGTATCTGTCAGCTGGATGTCTAATCAATCATGGGGATGTGTCCACTTTAACGCACTGTCAAGGGAGGTTTATGGATTTCTATTTTGACATGTCAATGTTGCCAATAACAGGGAATCCCATGCGTCTCTTAACAAAGTTTCATGATATTTTATAAGAGGAGATAAATTCTGTTGTAGCATAAAATCAATAAACAGATTTCTTGGACTTTTTTTAATTCACTGATTTTGGACATCATATAGCCTTATCCAACCGTACCTTAATATGAGTTTGTTAATTTTTACTCCTAATATACATACAAGTGCTGCAACTGATTTATTAGTTTTTTTCGTTATTGATTAATCTCATCTAATCTTATTTTCTTGATTATACATTTGGTCTATGCAGCAAAACGCAATCCATAAAGCTATTCAGTTTTACTACCAGAGAAGACTAAAGAAAAGAAGACAGAAAAAAAAACTAACATTCACATTTAAGAAGCCATGAACAGGTGATTTTATTTTACATCTTTGCCTAAAAATATTACTCAAAATGATTAATCTATTATCAAACATGCAGACACAGTACATTGACTAATTGACTCAGCTCTACTGCATACTGTACACAGTATACAGCTATGGAGTCACAACAGTGTAAGTCATTTACCGAGACACTTTAAAGTGGCTATAATTGATATGTTTAAATAATAACAATGTAGAAAATGACAATGTGAAAGTTGCTCGTAGTGATGAACCTAAAGACATTTATCAACTGAATCTGCAGCTCCTCTCGTCGTTACAGAGCGTTAGAGTGAGTTCAGCTCATTGTTTAGCTGTCTGGCTCGCGCTGTTTTGGTTCGCTCTCACTGCTCTCACAGCGCCGTTTTCAGCCGTAGCATGGCAGCTGTTTTCAGAAAAAAAGCCCATGTCTGCTCAGGATCAAACCACAGGCAGACACAGTAAGCTATTAGCTGCTGAACTTAGTGGAGCATTTAGCAGCTAAAGAGCAGATATTTCCCCTCAGACCAAAACCACAGCTAAAAGAGTTACCATTGGACTTACATTCATCAGGTTGCCATAAACACAACTCCAAATGAATGCCAAAGCAACTGTTTGTAGGCAAGTTCGCCATATCAACTTAAATGATGATGTGTCAGTGTTGTGCTCACAATTTGTAAGTTCAATTTTCACTCTGTAGTCTAATATGGAGAGGATGATACATACAGTAAATAGGCACTTCTCAACAGTTCAAAATACAGCAAAACAAAACCAGTATTTTATTACTGTAAGATATTCGTTTTGACATACAAAACACAAAAAGTCAAATTGTGTAAGAAAATGATAGGCACTGTCCGTAGTAATGTCACATCTCTAATATTGTACGCAGTTTGCAAATTTTAACGCAATTCAGATGCCTGGCATAGGTTAAAAACTAAGGTCCTAACACTAATAAACTGTAATCATTTGTCCAGTCAGTAGGAGTGTTGCAAAATGGCATTTCACTTAGTGGCCTTTTTCATTGAAAAGTCCTGTAATTACAATTGGATGTGCACAAACAATCTAAACTAAAAGACAAGGATTAATGTCCAGAAAAACACTAATCACACCCTGTCAGTTTTCATTTTGTGTGACAGACCTGACATCCACTCCACAACAGCACATCCACAGTAGGAAAGTACATGGCAGCGAGAACTAATCCCAGGGTTAAACTACATTTGACTGTAGCGCTGACATGTCTTTGAAGACAAGGCAAAGACGAGACAAAGGGATAATAAAAGACACTGTCACATTGCAATTTCATCGGGGAAGGAACTATTGTTGCTCCATTTAACAAACCAAGGTTATCTAGTGACAGGAGACAAGCCTGAAAAAGTACAACCAGCGTGTGACGAATATAATGCAACTTATCCAAAAACGTGTCTCCTCTTAACTATAATGAAACCATTAAGCATAAAGCATGAAAGATGAGAATAACAAGTGGAATGAGAGGAATGACCCAGCTGTGTTGTTACAGAATCGGAGAATGGAAATGGGTTTGAAGAGTTTAGAATAAAAGGAGAACGCAAAGTGAGGGATGGTCCTAGTTAAGAGGAGGCAGTGATCAAAGCACATAGAATATGTAAGGAATCTGCAGCCGGCCTGGGTGCTGCAGCATCACTTCCTCCATTGCGTGTATGTCAAAGAGCTTTGGTTGGCCCCTTTCTCGCATGCAGGACCACAGTCTGCACCTTCGATTCATTTCTTGCTGATTGCTTAGCTTCATTTCACTGATTGTGGTAAATGTTTCATACACTATTGGAGAGGGTATGCCCACAAGGAGGGCTTCCCTATGAAAAATGTATGCCAACAGATGTCTAGGTCTGCCTCTACTGCCACGTAACGCTCATCTAAGCCAACAGAGAATTGATTAGAAAGCTATCTATATTCACGGTGAGGACACGTTCTTCAAATGCTGCCTTGCAGGCAGTTGCAATTGACGTAAGACCATAATTGCAAATCATTAATATCAAAGTTATTGAGCCACTAAGTTGCACAATTGCAAATTGGGCTGGGATAATGCATATACGCTATTATAAATATTGTGGAATAAAGATATTTTTTCTAGACATGAATAAGTCAATGTTACTGGTATTACCCTTCATCAAAGTTGTAAGTGTAAGGTGCCAAAATCATTGAGAAATAATACTCAGCTCTTCAGCTCGACAGACATTTTTAGGGTGTTTTTACTCATCGTTTTGGTTTTTACGACTCACACATTTACTGCAGGGTTGAGTAGGAGCCACTCGAATTAAACACAGAAAATGTCTGGCTACTAGCTGGTGAAGAAACTTGAACACCTAGCAGCTAAAAACCCAGATGTTTTTTCTCAGGAGTTGAAGGAGCCCAAAGAAGAGCTAAAAGGAGAATAAATATGGGACTTGTATGCATCAGTTATCAAAAAAAACTTCACTTCTTATGTTGCTCTACTCGATGTGTAAGTAGCAATTGTTTGCCAATATGTTAGCCATTACAACTTTATACTGGCATAGAATGGTAGGGACTGCGTGGCTGTCATCGATATTCTGACCCCTACTGGCCAAAAGTCAGCACGAATGCAGCTTACATGTAAATGGATTTATGGCATTGGAGCATGAGCTGCTTCAATTTCTTTAGTGGGTTACATTCTATGACATTCCATATAAAGTTGAAAATACTGACATTTCCTGACTTATTGTTCACTAAAAAAGATTATCAGCTTCAATGATGACACCGGTAGTGTGGTGTGTGCGTGTGTGTATGTGTGTGTGTGTGTGTGTGTGTGTGTGTGTGTGTGTGTGTGTGTGTGTGTGTGTGTGTGTGTGTGTGTGTGTGTGTGTGTGTGTGTGTGTGCGCGTGTGTTTTATAAGCTGGTAGATTGAGTCAACACATTTTTCATAATAAATGCCCTTCACTCGTCAGCAGATGCCATTCTATACAGAAAGATGAGCCACCTCCTAATCTCTTAATGAAAAAGTAGAATGACAGTTAATACTCTTGACAGATTCCGGTGTTATCTAATTATTTCAAAAGTTTTGTCCTGCAAAAGTTTTGAACATAAAACAAAACATTTGTTTTTGCTGTTAACACCCTATGCGCCATACTATACATATTGCACAGGTAATTAATGCTTTCGGTGCTAGAGAATTTATTATAAATACAAGGTGGAGACTTTAAGATGAACTGCTCTAAACTGAGTTGAAAATATTAAAAAAATTACCATCAAGAAAACTAAAGGGAACTGTGAACTAGGGCCAATTCTACATTCCAGTAGTGCTGCTTTTAATGCCTGACTGACAAGTTGTTCTAAAGGGCTTAAGAACATTGGAACCTGCCCATATTGTTGTGGTGTTGAACAGCGAAAGTAGAGAAATGTTTTTCAATTAGACAGGGATGGAGGTTTTAAGTATACAAAATATGACCTTAAAGCACAATACACCTTTGTGCTGGGGTTATATATCCCTTGCTTTGAGTAATAATTTGTAAATTCTGCTTTCTTTCTTTCTTTTTACGACTGCCATGACTCTCAACTTTATCTAAACATGAAACAGAATAACTTATTTGCATCTAATATTTGCAAGACTGTGTAGTTGTCACGGCAAGAATGTCTCAGGGTGGTATCAATTTGGGAAGTGATCCTTTCTGTGCAGAGTTTGCATATTCTCCCTATACAGTATCTGTGTTCTCCAAGATGCTGTGATTCCTTCTCACAGTCCAATTACATTCAAGTTAGCTTGATAGGAGACTGGCGACTAGTCCAGGTTTTTTTTTGTCCATGACATTTATGTGCAGCTAGCATATATAATATAATAGATTTAATATCATCTAGTTTATCAGATCTTGTTGAATCATATACATTGCCATGCAGGTTCATTGCTATCAATCAATGCCACCAGGTAGCCTTGCATTAAGGTGCTGACACACCAACCCGATTATCGGCCGTCGGACAGTCTGGCGAGGTCCGTGACTCGAGTCTGTTTGGTGTGTTCTGTGCCGTCGTCAGTCGGAGGAGCCGTCGGCCTTCATTTGGGCCGATTTGACATGTTGAATAGGCCAGTGGGCAGTCGGACCGGAAATGACGAGTGGGATGAGCGTGAAGAACGCCTCTGATCTGACGCAAATCTTTTAAACTGACCTTTGTCGATCTGAAATGAAGACAGACAGATTCAGCAACTGCATGGCCTATTTCTCGCTTAAAATGTTTTCAGAAACACGTTTCGGTGAACTATTTTCGTAAAATACGAGATCGTCGGGTTGGTGTGTCAGAGCCTTTAGAATGATCTGTCTGTTGAGATTAGGGAGGCAAACTCTGTAGATCTTCTTAAAATCAGACTGAAAATGTTATTTATTTTCCTTCTAATGTGGTTAGCCTCCGCATTACACAGTTACTGCAAGTGACTCAGTACCTCATAGTTAGCAATAGGTCAGGTGCCTGCTGATTAGAATTGATTTTGCCTTTTCTGTTTTCCTGTTCTGTGTGTTTCTGTTGATTAAAATGTATACATGCTATACATATACAAATTGTATGTACATATATGACGGATTTGTATAAAACTGTTGGAAAATGTTAATAAAAAAAACTAAAAAAAAAAAACAAAAAAAAAATAAAAATGTATACATGCTACTTTTAGTGTGACTAAGGGTAAGGCACAAGGCTAAATGCACCTTCTCTCTGTGTGTGTCTACAAACTCTTCTTGTATTAATTATGCTGAAGTGCTATTAACTTGGCCAGTGTTGTTGAACACATGATTGAGTAAACTGAGGTAATAAGCATTCAGGCTTGTAATAAGCCTCGGATCATTATATATATATATATATATATATATATATATATATATATATATATATATATATATATATATACTGTATATATGTATATCCTCTAACAGTGTAAAAATGTTATTCCACCTAAAGTTAGCCTTATGAAGCTGTGTTGTGTACTCAGTAAACTAAGTTTATGTCTTAGCATTTCAAATTATTCTTTGCATTTTACACTTTGATCCTTTGTTGCAAAACCTGGGCTGAATCCATCATAACAATAAATCAGATAAATAAGTAATAAGGAGCTGAAGAAATATCTTTGACACCAGTGATAGGCTTACAGTATGTTCTTTCTCTGACCTTCCTCCCTGCACTGCACTGAAATAAAAATATGTCAGTTGTAGAGTGGTTAGGAATGTGGAGTAGCAGAGGACCAAAGTTTAAAGACAGATATGATAGCCATAGGTATGAGTGGGAGAAAGCAATGCTATTGTCAGTTCTTGTTAGCTAATGGGTGTTTGAACAAGTATTTCTGCTAATGGATAGCAAAAATCTGTTAGTTTTTCAAATGTGTAGGAGAAAGTGGATGAATAGTATGAGGTGATTGGCATTTTCTATTGCAATAAAAGTAATGATGTGGATCATTTGTTTAACAATAATATCCATCATGTTGTACAAGTCTTATATAAATGTGAAAATATATTACTGGGTTTTTAGACAGCAGTCAATTATGTGTTGTGAAATCTGCTGGAGCCTTGCATGAATGTGCTATATTAAACCTAAGAACGTTCTGTTCCGGTGTGTGTGCGTGTTTGTGCTGAAGAATAGAGGATTTCTCGGCGTGCATAACTTAAAGCTCTTTTTCTGTCCCCACATGCTCACCTGCGTACCTGATGAAACTGCAGTTTTATCACACCTAATCATGTTGTATATGCAGTGATGGTGTGAATTTCATTATCCAATCCGATTTTTCCAGTTAGAGACTGTTCAAACTTTTCACAGCTGAAAAAATTAAATTGTACATCAGCGTATGCAAGATACTGCAACGTGTCATATCGAACATTGCCGGAAAAAAAAGAATCAAAATCATGTTAACCGACACGTGACTGCTAACTTGTTTTTTAGCTGCTGTCTGCCTTACATACTGGCAAACCTGCAGCATAAAAATGGTTAGAGCAAATCTGCCATCAAAAAAAAAGAAATTTGATGGCTAATCATCCATCATGCTCCACCGCATGGCTATTGTGCTGCAATCATGAATGTGTTTACTGTGGTCCATTTACAGTGGTAGTGAGTTAATGTCAATTGTATATAATGTGCTCTACCTGGAGGTTGTAAATGAATAGGCAATGGGCTGTGTTCATTCTGCGAGGAGCAGAGGACATCATAACTGGTCTCAGCCGTGCCATTTACAGTAATGTGCTGGGTTATTGAATAAATGACTGGCCTTAGGTATGTGAAGCCATTTGGAGACAAAGACACAGGACACAGGTAAGAAACCATTACCATATTACACAGAGAAAGAGCATTGTCTTTCCTTTTTCCTTTGTTGTTTCCTAGGAAACAACTCAAGCATTTGATTGTAATCCTTTGGCATAACAAAATTGAGATTGGGATTTATTTTCTTTTTCCATTATCTGCCTCTTGATAACAACAAGGTAAATTATTTGGTGATTATGGTGGATGGCGAAGCACTGAGTCAATCAGTTTCTAAATGGAAACTGGATGGAACAAATACAAATTGAATACGGAGAATCAGTCTCAAGGGACACAGCAGATAGATAAGAGGCCTGGTCAGATTCTCAGCATGCTAAACAACTTTTGGAGCGTTCTAATTCTTGCAACCCAGCCGATGGATGGCACCAGCCAATTCAGCTGACAGTATAAACAGCAAAGGCTAAAGCTATATTGAGACCCTGTGAACCAAAATAGCTGGGGAGAATTTTCATTAAAAAGCAAGAGAAAACTAACCACTTTGCATGGACCCTGGCTATAGTCATGGTGGAAATTCCCTCACAAAAGCTTTCATCACAATGCTCCACTGACTTTGATAAATTCCATTCCACATAGCTTTAACCCAATGATGCCCCGGCATACTCACCCAATACACATACAAGAGTGTAGCAAGCACAATCACGTAAACACACAAGAGGAGGGAGAGAAAAAGAAAAATAGGCATGAATTTAGTGCCCCTAGGTGCAGAAGAATGAATCCAGGCTTCCTTGCACACCATTTCATTGCCAGAGAAGACACACTTTCCTGTGGCTTTTTTACTGTCACCCCGAGGGACCAATGCTCCCTTGTGCATGATACTGTCTGTCCTATATTGTAGCTTTTTCATATCTGGGAAGTATCTGGGAGGACTGCTCTTGTTCTGCACGGTGATAACACGTTTTCACTATTGGGTGAAATCCTTTCTCTCTTCCCAAACCCTCCTGAAGAGCTTGCATGCCATAACTCACACAGCCACCCGTGCTTTGCAGCCAAGCCCAGGAGCTTCCTTGGAGGAGATTAAAGAAGAAATTCAGAATGCATGGAGAAACATTTGCTGCTCTGAACACTTGTCTTCACTGTCAAATGACGACACATGCACAGTGACATATAAAGGTAGAGGGATTTTTTCACATGCACACAAATGCAAACAACGCAAAATCCCACGGTTAGCTATTGTGTTGTTTTCTGCTATTGCGATTACTGAGGTTGCAAACTGTAGCTTTTTTAATTAAAACATATACAAAACGGAACCATTCCTCTGTTATGAATACACTTCACTCCATCAGCTATCACTGCGAAAACATGGACCTGCTAAATTAAAACTAGCCTGTGGAGAATAAAGCTATTTTTACCAGAATCATGAGACTGAGAGTCAATCCAAGCTGGAGCTGCCTATAAAGAGGAGAGGCAATCTTGGTTCTGAATGGGTCTGAACGCTCAATCAGCAATACCCTGCACTCCAAAGGAAATAAGGCAACCACTTCAATCCTGACATTGATTTCTTTCTCTCTCCTCTCAAACATTGTCTTCATGATCACAGACAGTCACATAACTCCACATTATACTCACGGAAATGAGTGTCTGTGGTACTTTCGAAGCATGCGATGCCGTTCGTGAACTAATATTTTTCTCATGAATTGCAGATTGCAATGCACAATTCAAGCTCAGCATCAATATGGTTATCAAAAGCTCTAATCACTTGGCAGGGTCAAGAGCTGTAACTTCAAACCAATGTAATATTGCATCAAACCACAAGAGGGGGAGGCACCATCTATTTTATTCCCAATAGCTGAACATCAGAGTAGGATGGCTTAATGTCAAATGCATTACAAGAATGGCTTGCACATTGTGTCGTCCCATATGAAAGGAAATTCGCAGCATGGATCAAAAAGAGACGTACCGGTCAAATTACATGCAGGGACACAAATCAACACGGGCCTGTCTCAGCCTTTTGATAACAGCTATAAACCCCAGAGGCTGCCAGTGATATGCTCCACTGACTGCAATCTATTATATAAATATGCTAAGATTTTACATGCATGTCTACTATCTGCCTAAATCTCTACTTTGCAGCAGTAATTTAGATTTATATCACAAGCTGGAAAATAAAAAGAAGACAAGGAGGATGTGCAGTGTTATCACTTGGCCAGTAGGTGGAAATCCATGCATATTAAGTGGCTGAGTCAGTGCCAAAGAGCTTTTACTGCAGTGCCAGGAGCAGGAAGTGGAACCTTTACAATGTTGAGGCAAACACACACTTTGCATTACAAACAATATCAATTATTGAAAACAGGTATTGACTTTAGAATGGTATGATATATATGAACGTTTCATACACAAAATATATTCACTATATGTAGAAACACTACAGTGTTGTTTCCATTAAACAAGACTCAGGTGTTTTGCTGAACGTTTTTGGGTAATTGTATCCTTATTTTGTAAGTAGCCTGACACTAATCTTAACATTTGATCAAACAATTTCATCTAGACTCACAAGCTCAGTAGCTTTTGACCGTATCACACCATCCTCCTCACCAGTCAAGTGAGTTTGTTCAGTTGCCATGGAAATTGTAAATGTTAAAACTTTCCATGATGCAAGCACCTTGCCCTTGGAAACAGCAGTTGACAAAAAGGTCCCCTGATTTGATTGTTCTAGAGCTTTCGGCCATATCAAATAATCCTCTTAACATCTGTGTAACAATGTAGTTTTGTAGCTCTCGTCTGACTTTATTGTTTCCTGTAATTTCTATCTGTACTTGTTTGTTTGTTTGTTTGTTTATGTGTGAGCATGTGAATGTGTTTTTGTGTGTAATATTTTTGTTATAAGGAGTAATGGCATGTTTTCATGTTTTTTGTTGGTGCTATAAATCAAATCAAATGCAATATATACCTTTGTGTATATATATGTACCTAAGATGGACACTGTTGCACTTTGTTCCTTTGTTATTTCCAAACAAACAGAGAACAACACAAGAATACTTGAATGGTCATCCTGAACAGGAGACCTTCACTCAGAATGATAAAACACGACTACACCTGATGGATTTGTGGGCCACAGGACCATGCTGTAATCATGTTATATCCGGTGGATACCAGAGAAGAAGTCATTTGTTCCGGTCTGCTCCTAAATCTGATATGCCTCAAATGACAAAAAATCTGTTCTTGCTCACATTTTAAATGCATGTTTAATTTGAACATTTTAGGTATAAATACAGCCCCATTCACATTTTGAGGCGAATGCATGTCTAAAATAACAAAGATTGTCACTTGTCAGATATAAACCACTCCCCTGTGGTGAAAAAGAAAACTACTATTGATTCCCACAACTCTATAGGCTTAGAGCGTAACCGTATCTCCATGGTGAAATCACTGAAGTCCACAGTGGATTACGTTTTAGGTTGGCTGCAGGTCGATTTGCTTGTGATCATTTGCACTGATGCAGTATCTACTTCTGTAAAGAATGGCAGCGAAGAGATGTTATCTTGAATCACATTTTGTTTGACATGTTCATTTTTTTTTTGTTATCTTACAAGCTAACAGTCGCAGACTAACAGATGTTATCCTCTGTTCACAAGATTCAAGTGTAGCATGTAACTTCAGCACAATATATTTAAAAACTAATCAGATAAACCCACTTGACCACCAGCTCCATCTCTGCATCAGCACCTTTTCAAATTGTTCATCAAGTTTTATGGCTAGTGGGAGAAAAATTTGCACAACCCCTGGTTGATTGGAACGACTGTGTTGGAGCCTGTGTATTACTCATAAATATAGCCATAAAGTATAGATCAACAAAGGGGTGGGGTGGATGGGTAGGGGGGGTTATTTGCAGACCTGCAGGCATGTGTGCTGCATACTGATAACGCTGAAACCCCACAGACACTGTATGAATCGTCAGATGCTACGGAGAGGTGAGAGCTCTCGCTGTGGAGATGGTGAGCACTAATCATAAAGCCCACTGGGCACAGCGGGATCAATGCAGCATACAGATTTCTTTTTACATCTTCGATGTGAAAAAAAGCTGTCTGAATTTTGTTTATTTCTGGAAAGCAGACTGATGTGCACTTACACACTTTACACAACCATCAAAAGACCTGCGAAGGATAAACGGCACGGAGGCATTTTATACTTATACTCAAACAAAAACACTTTTGTGCCCTCCCTAAAGCATGAGGAATTGAATAATTATGCCATTAAATACTCAGAATTACCCAACAAAAGAATAGGCCTGGATATTTGTCAATTCAACAACGCTGGGTTTGGCACTGCACATGGTCAAACAGTGACGGGCATGGCAGGAAGACAAATTTAGATTTTTGTAGTTGCAACAAAAATCGCACCACTCTGCAGTATAACTGATGGATTTTCCATCCAGCAAATTTGGCAAACATATTAATAGATATAGTTTTTTTTAAATACGGGAAGGCAATCGGTCACTGCCTGGTGCATCGATGGGTCTTCAGCACCCAGGACATTTATAAAAGGCCAGACAGAAGGAATAAAGATGAAGAGATAATGGGGGCTTGCTCAGAAGCAGTGATTGAAGAACAGCAAATCAAAGTTCTCCATCAGTGGCTTTATTGACGCAAATGCCACTACAGAATAGTGCCAGAAAGAGTCAGGCGAGAGTTAAATCATAGGGACGATTTGTTTCAGTAATTACCTTTCTTTAACACAAGTCTGGCAGATTGCCACAGATTTCTTTTAACTTACCTTCATCATCACTTTTCTTTTCCTGGAATAACTCCACGTGGCACACACGTCATGTCATCCCACACACAACATTTACTACCACTACCACTGATTCTGTATATAAAAATATACGTATGCTTATCTAATTTTGGATAACAATGTTAACTGTGCTGTGACTGTTCGTAAATTGTCATTATCTGCTCAGTAGGGTAAACAATTCCAGGGATTATATGTTCCAGGAAATGGCTATTTTCATACTGAGATTGTTTTTTAGTTTTTTACATTATGTAGTATTTTGTTGTTTAGATTGAGGAGGTTGGGGTAGATGGATGGGTCAACAAATTGTTGGACTTTAACATCCCTGTTCATTTCCTGTGCCCAACCGACAATCATCATTATTTTGATCATATTATCACGACCACGATTGTCCCCTAATCTTAACCAAGGGGTTATTAATGTAACCATGACAACAAAGCTCCACTAACCATTACACATCAGCAATTGTAACTTTTCCTAAACCTAACCAGTTTTTTTCTGTGCATAATTCCACCAAACCTCAACCACAGTGTGTTGTTACATCATGAAACTGATGTACTTTTCCAATGATGATTTGTAACTGTTTTGAAAGGCACAGGCAAATGATGTTGCAACACGTCTGACCATGTAACCCTTCCCCGGGTTGGGAATCTATGCTGCTGATCCTGGTTTAGTATCTAAGGTATCAATAATCTGGGATCCTCCAAAATACGGCTTAGACCAATGATGTTACAGTTCGGTTTGGTTACAGGTTCACTTGGTTATCGAGGTTCACTAAATTCACATTTTGGTCACAGTTTAGTAAGGAGATTGGCAGTACATAAGAGCAGTAAGGCCTCCAGCCCTAAAAAAAAAATACAAGACGACTTGGAAACAATAATAGAAAAATATATTTCTGAAGATCTTAAGGTTTTCTTTTTTTTAGAAAACCAATACCAGTACTTACACTTGACCTACCAACTTAAATATACCATGGGAATATAGTTAGAAAATAAAAAAAAGTCAGTCTTGAGGTTTTTTGCTTTAAATATTCTTTTAAAGTTGTGAGTCAACCCTGGGTTTCGTTAAAATATCAGTTAAAGTCAGGCTTGGGCCTAGTCTCTCTTTGCCAGACCCTCCTCCAAAGCGCGCTGAAGGAGGGTCTGGCTACTCTACATAGCATTCGGGGATGGGAGGAAAACGTGCTCTGGTTTAATGGAATTTCTTTAAATCAATCAGAATTGTCATGGGTGGTGCTAAACTCCGCACAGAGCCGCTGCAAAATAGTCGTGCGAGAGAAAACTCCGATTGGACAGATAGTCTAGCTAGCTGTCTCAATTTATCATGCAGAGATCTGAGGAGCAGTCAACAATAGTCCTCATACATCGACTGAATTTAAAATTTCAACACAAAGAAAGCAGAAGGAAACGGAAAATACATGCATCCGGCGGAATTTCCTGCAGCACCAGAGCAAAAAAATAATCCTGCTTAGTTAAGTTTCCGTGGATTTGGTAGTGCAATGGAGTTTGTCCTGATAATAACTTCTCTTTCAACAGCTACTCTAGCTTAGCAGTCAAGCTAGGGAATAGCTCATGGAGGCCTTTCACCTAATCCGAGTGGATCAGTTAAGTAGCATAAATGTTCCCCAAAGGCTTTTGGGAAAAAGCCTTTCCTGCTGAAACAGCATTTCTTGCACTTCTTCTCGATTGCTTCGGCCATTTTCAGCGAGTACTGTAGAATCTGGCACGAGCAAGATGTAGTGCACTCTGGACACCAAGATGGCCAACCTCATCATATGCACCTTTTTATGCTCTTCCTCTGAACTGTTTAGGTAAGTCCAACTGGTAGATGAGGTTGCCTCTCTCAATCCACCTCCTGTACAGAATGTGATCTCTGAGTTCGAGTTTTTTTTCATTCCCTGAGACGGAGACACTCCTGGATGCTCAGGGTTTGCCCATCTGGATCTGGGTCTTAAAACATTTGCGTGAGATTGATTGTCTTTTTGAGCTTTTCACCAGTCATGGTAAGGTGTCCTCACCAAAAACATCAGGCACTGATGAGGGGTCAATGGCAAGAGTTCTGCGTTGTGGTGGTGTTCACCTATAAATGTCACATGATTACATTGACACAAAGCTGAGAAAACAATATGACTCATTTCATCTCTCACACTCATGAGCCATCTTTGCATGTGATCATTTCTAAATGAATGGGATAAACCGTCTGCATCCCAGTTGGCCCTCCCTGCTGTGTACCTAATGGTGAACTGGCAAATGGACAGAGCGAAATGGACAGAGCAGCTGTCCGGCAGCATCCAGTTTGGCAGATGTTGACATATACTGTATGTGAGGGGATTGTTGTCGGTAGGTACTGTGAAGCTAGTGCCATAGAGGTAGTCTCTGAGCGTCTCGCAAACAGCTCACTTAGAGCGGGCTGACAAAGCGAGCTTGTAGCTAGCATAAGCAATAACTTTGAGCTTTCCGTCCTGCATGGTAGAGTGCAGCTCCCAAGCCTTCACAACATGCATCAGCTTGATGGTACAGTGGTTGTGGGTTTGCAAAGGCAAGGATAGGTGCAGACTTCAGGTTTTGTGGTTCTTTTTTTGTAGTTCTGAATACACTTTCACATTCATCCACTCCTCTCCAAAGGGGTCTCTCTTGCAACATGTTACCTCTTACCATTTCAACTCCTTCCTGTTTGAAGGATGAGGCCAGTCTGTTGAGAGGTTCCCGAAAAACACATGGCCAAGGTACTTAAAGTTAACCTGACTCTGCCAGATGGATTGCTTTGCATTTGCTCAGCATATCCATCTGGGAACTTTCCGTTGGAGAACGTTTGGGAATGGGCGAAAATACTGGTTAGCTGATTGGATAAACCATCTGTCTATCACCACCTATGTTGGTGATAGACGGACCAAATCAACCAATCAGATCAACGAAGTGTATGACGTACCAATAGAGCAACGACGAAGCCAGGCTCCCCCTGCTGCTGCAGGCAAAGCATAGGTCGTTAGCTCAGCAAGCAAGTAACATGTCGGTAAAGGATATTTGCCGTTTGTGTAACGAGAATTTAGGAATAAAAGGCCCCATTTCAGGTTCCCGGTCCATATTCCAAAAGAAGGATCCAAGAGAAAACAGCGACACAAATTAGCGAGCGGCTAACAGAATCAGGGCTACCGCTGTCTGAAAATGTGTCTAGATCAGGTCAGATTTGCACAGACAGTATATAAACCAAAGATATAAACATGCGTTGCTTTCGCTTGCTGAGCCTCGTGAGACCATCCTGATCTCGCAAGGTCCTCGTTGCATCACACCTAAACCCGCCTCAACCAACGCTGGTTGGCCCGTTTGTTTGGCGAACGGCTCCAAATTTTCTCTGCCTCAAGATGTCAGACTGATCTGTGAGCAGAAAACTGGAGCTCGCGAGATCAGGATGGTCTCACGAGGCTAACTTAAAGTGCCCATATTATGAAAAAACCTTTTCTGGGATTTGGGGTGTTATTTTGTGTCTCTGGTGCTTCCACACGCATACAAACTTTGAAAGAAATCTATCCATGCTGTTTTGAGTGAGATACGGGTTTCTGAATGTGTCCTGCCTTTAGTCTCCGGGTGAGCTGTTCAAAATCTGCATGGCTTTATACGTCACTAGCCGAAACGAGCTGGCTAACCACAACCGTTAGCATGTTAGCGCTAGCGTTAGCATGCTACCTCGTTCTCAATGGCAAAGCACTGCTACAACACACACAAGTTCACTATAATCTACAAAAGAACTACTTACATGTGCACCCTCGTTTAGAAGAAGTCTCCTGGCTAATCCTGCCTTGCTGCAGCAGTGAGAGAGAGATGTGCAGTACAACAAAAATATGGTGTTTTTTGAAGATTAAACCATGTAAACCTATTCTGGTACAACCTTAAAATACAATTATGTAATTGTATAACCTGAAAATGAGCATAATATGTAGGGATGCAGCGAAATCCTGCAAGAAATTGCCTCAAATAATAATAATAATAATAATAATAATAATAATAATAATAATAATAATAATAATAGGTAAGCAATGTGCTAAATAAATATTTGCATAATTTGTAATTGATTATATCTTTGAAACTTTAATATTAATGTATACAATTGCAATGCCTTGATTTTACTAAAGTTAGTACACAGTCATAGCCATAAATGCAATGGTACTAATAATTGGCATAATTTCATTCGGTGTTTCGGTTTTCGGTCTTGGTTTCCTCTTTCGGTTTTCGGTTTCGGCCAAGAATTTTCATTTCGGTGCATCCCTAATAATATGGGATCTTTAAGTAGAGGCTTCGCTGTGAGAAGTAGCCTGAAAAGTGCCTACCAATAGCCTGTCTGCGAGGCGTTTAGGGAACATCTGTAAATTGGGGATACAGAAAATAATGCCACATCAGACAACTGTATCTGTGTCGTTCTATAGGGCAGTTACAACCAATGTATTCTGTTGTTTAATTTGGAGGACCTGTTGGAAAATGTGCACTGGGATTTAGGAATGTAACTTATCACTTGGAAAATCACTCGGATAAATAGAGAATTCTTCAGTTCAGCTGCATGTAATCTTCTCAGGTGACTGTCGTTTGTATGTGATGTTTACTACATTTGGTCTGCCTGCTCAAACCAGGTCAACAGTGCACTCCACGTCCTTATTCTATTTTCGTCACTTCTCTCTCGAATTGTTACATAATTATACATATTTTGTTTGTTTGTTTCTTTGACTTTTACATCCTACAGTAAGCATACCAAATGCACAGCAAACTTAATAATACTAAAGATAAATGTTTAATTCAGCATATCTCCACAGCTGCTTACATGCTGTATGAAGGCCTTCCCCTTTCAGGTGATTATCTCTCTCTACAGTCATATGAAGATGGAGGGTATGCGCT
The DNA here is from genome assembly GCA_023631565.1 of Gymnocephalus cernua. Lineage (NCBI taxonomy): Eukaryota > Metazoa > Chordata > Actinopteri > Perciformes > Percidae > Gymnocephalus > Gymnocephalus cernua. The sequence continues at coordinate 18,400,670 of CM042435.1, forward strand.
CCCTCTGCTGTCCCTGAGTTGAGTGACGCACATTATCAAAGCATGATTATGCATGCCAGATCTATTGTGGATCCTGGATTCCATCTTGAGCACCCAGCACAAGACCAGACACATGTCCTATGCCTATCTGCACATAAAATATGCAGCGGGTAGTGGACTAAAAGTAATTTTGTGAATAATAAAGAGCAGCGTGATGGTAAAATGTGTAGGCTTAAACAGACTTATTTATTTCCTATCCTCCAGCTCTTCTTGAGCCTTCTTGAGGTGTTTCCAGGCTAACAAGGATTTGTAATTCCTCCAGTGGGTTCCAGAACTGCCAAAGGATCTCTTTCTAGTTAGGTGCGTCCAAAAATATGTCGACTTGAGGGCATCCAGACGGCATCCTAATCACACCGCAGGTGCAAAGAAGCAATGGTCCTACTCTAAGCTCCTTACTGTATATCTCAGCTCCTCAACTCAATGAAAGTCCCCAATCTCAACATGACAGTCAGGTTCATTAACAATAAAATTTACAAATTTCCTGTAAATTTCATGCTCTATCTTAATCTCCCTTATGGAAAAAAAAACCCAAAGTGGCTTGAACTCCTTAAAGCAACACTGAAGCATTTTTCGGTCCCCCTACAGGTTGGAAGCGGAATTGTCCATTACATTAAATTATGCATACATTAAGTTTGCCAGATCGGGTAGCGGATCTATAGCTCGAATGAGACATAATGAGACATTATGACAATTCCGCTTCCAACCTGTGAGGGGACCGAAGCAGAAAAAAGTGCTTTAACTTGGAGTAGCCCCAAATGAGATAAACAATAAATGTTCACTGATAATTTAGCATACCTTCCAGTTCCCTTTAAAAGAATCCTGTAGGAGCCACTGCAGTCTGCAAGTCCACAGGAAAAGTCCATGATCTCTATGTGAAGCTGAGCTGGCATGTTAGCTAAGATAACCCAACAATATCAAGAGCCCGTTGCATCCCCTGCTGAATCTATTTGTAATACACAAATGACAACTGGCCATTGCAGGACTGCAAGCTATAGCTTTTAAATTAGCACTTTTTGAAACAGAAGTTGTAAAGTGCTTTACAAAAAGAAAAGAGAAAAAGAAAAGGGATATGCAAATGAGGAATATATCAGAATTCAAGACATACAGAAGAATCAACACAAAGCCAAAGATATTGGAACAAAAATGGTTTTCAGATGCTTTTTGACAAAGTGAACTGATTTGGCTTCTTTGAGACATTGCAAGAATCTCTGACAGTTGAGTCCCTCCTCTGAATATACAAGGCTCTTCCAAGTTGTCTGCGGGTGCAATACCTGTGACTATTTAATGCTTTGTATGCCAACTAAACATTTAAAATCAATCCTGTTCACGAATATCAGATGACGTCACAACTGACGTCACTCACATCTCAAACTTGTCTGCCGCCATCTTGAGTACCTGATTCGGCGAGATCGAAAAGGAACTAGCTATGCCTTCCATATGTTGTGCGTTGGGGTGCAACAACAAAAAAGGAGACCCCAAAATATCTTTTTACAGACTACCTCAGGACGAAAAAAAGACGCCATCAGTGGCTTGCAGCCATCAAGAGGACAGACTGGACACCAACTGCAAACTGCTCATTTTGTCTGTGGTGAGTGGATGTAAATATATTGTAGTGAAAGGTAGCCAATAAGCCTTTAAATGGCAGACATTTTTGACTTATTATAGCAGGAAAAACACAGCTGAAACAAATTTAATGATGGCTCAGTTCCATTAAGTGTTCCAGTTAGCCATGCCAGTGAGCCAACATGCATAGTCAGTCAGTCAGTCAGTCAGTCAGTCAGTCAGTCAGTTATCTATACCAGGACCCTGAAACTAGCTCACCTAAATGGAATGCACTTGCTTTTTAGGTTATCAATTACACTTGTGCTTTTGCTGTTATGAAAGCCAAAATGTCTGCTGTGACAAAGGTCTATTGAGAGAAACACACTGAGCGAAGGTGAACGCATGACTTACTTAAAGATTTTTTGCAAAATATTTAAACTGAAGGAAAGGTCTGATTCTTGCAATATTCCTCACTTAGAAAAAAAACAGGACTGAACAAGGGATTTCATATGGAGCTCGACATTTTGATATTTTTGCTCTGGGTTTAACATTTTTGGCAACTGAAACAATTACATTTTAGTAACTGTGCATAACGGCATCCGGGCCAATGTAAAGAATTACCGTTTTGCCAAGTTGTAGAAAACTGCCCCAAGGCAATTTTGGACTGTGTCTACGGGCATTGAAAGAGAGATACAGCATGTCATCAGCAAAACAATATCTTTTTGTGGCGTAATTTCGTAAAATATAATAAAATTAGAATTGTTGTGAATAACTTTTCATACAATATCATTCAAACCTGTTTATGAGAATGCGTTGCCAGGGGGACTGCATGTATATGATTGGACTAAAAAGAAACACATATTATAGGGCCTAATAAGAAAACATGATCATTTATGGAGATACAGAAAGTCCGTTGAACCACTCTATCCAGTTATCAGTAGGACTTTGTCAGAGCTTTTTGAGATGTCACAACAGCAAAAGCACTTTCACTATTAAAAGCACATGTTATGGCTGAATTTCATTTAGCAGCTTAATTTTCAGGGTCCTGGTGTTGTGCATGTTGGCTCACTGTCATGGCTAACTGAGACACTTGAACAGAGCTGTTGTTACCATTATAAGTAGGCCTACACCTTTGACGAGTCAAAGTTTCTGCTGTGGCCTATAGCGTCAAATGCAGTACTGCAGCTAAATGGAATTCAGTTATCATTCATTTAATTATTTACACATGTGCTTTTCCTACTGTGGAATATGCCTCTTGTGGGAATCTCCTGTTGCTCCAGATCTGCCATTTCACACCTGCCCACCAGCTGTCACTAACGAGTTTCCTGTCTCAGCTCATCATCTGACCCAGCTGTTCCTCGTCAGCAATCAGTCCCACATCCCCAGGATGTGTGTGTGTGTGTGTGCACCACATTGTTGTTTTTTTTATCATACTTGTTCAGCCCTTTTTTTTCTTGTTTTTAGCATTTTTGCCTTTATTGGATAGGAAAGCGAGGGGGGAAGACATGCAGGAAAACCGTCCCAGGTCGGATTTGAACCCTGGACCTTATGCGTCGAGGAATAAACTTCTGTATATGTGCGCCTACTCTACCAGCCTTTTAAACAGACTTTGTGGTAAAACATTTGTAATCCAGGGTTAAAGCTTTCATCAGTGTGCGCTGTTAGTAATTGATCATCACTACATTAATTTGAAGAACCGAGTACATTTTCCACTAAATGGGAAATCGGACAAATTGAATTATGGCACAAAATAGGTAGACAGTGCTATTCTTCAAGCAGAAGGTTTCAAGGTGTTTAAATTAATGGAACAAATGCAAGATTGATGGAAAATCACTTTATTAGTTACTAGCGACTCTTTCTCTTCTTTTTGATCTTTAAAAGAAATACAGGCACAGTGCCACCAGGAAAGAGAGGAGGAGGAGGAGGAGCGACATGTAGCACTGGGGTGTATTATAAAACACTAGCATTAGCAGTATCACTGATGTGAGATAAAGGGAATAAAAAACATAATGTAAACCTTTAATGAGAAAGAACCATACAGCCAATTTGTTGTACTGTCATGATTTTTGAGATTTCGTGTTTTGACAGATGTACTAGATCTGCTGTTTGGGCACAAATGATTTTAAAAACAGATATATTAAAATCAGGACGGGTTAGCACAGTCGCCTCACAGCAACAAGGTTCTGGTTTAAACTTGCCTGTATGTGTCAGCGCTATAATTGACTGGTGACCTGTCCATGGTGGGGTACTCCGCCTCTCGCCCTGTGTTAATGGGATTGGCTTCAGCCATCCCATCGCGCACCACCTCCACCCTTCCTCCACGCAGTTGCTTGTAGCCAAGGAAGACACGGAGGATTCAAAAAACATGATGGACTCCTCAGAAGAGGTAATTATCTTCACTCGACACCATTTCTAAACATAGCCATACTGAGAAATACAGAGAGAGTTTTGGGGAGCTGATAGTCTTAATTAGCTTTGTATCAACTCATTTGGCAATGGCTTGAATGTAACGGACGTTCATTAATATAAACAAAGTTATGCACTAAGGCTTTAAAAGTGTGCAAAAGATAATGTTAGGCTACTCAAGAAAATTACCATGAAGATCAATTACAACCACTAATCTACAATGCAACAATACGATGCGCAAATCTCTCTCTCTCTCTCTCTCTCTCTCTCTCTCTCTCTCTCTCTCTCTCTCTCTCTCTCTCTCTCTCTCTCTCTCTCTCACCAGTTAGCTGCAATTTCTTAATATTATATTTGCATCATCCTGTCTCTGATGTTCCTGCAAATGGAGACTTTCCTTCTAAGGCCATACAGTAAATCATCAGGCTATTTACTTGAAAGAAACATGAGTAGGCCTACTATAAAAAGTGGGCAAATCTATATATAAGAGGACATAATGTTGTTATGATCATTAATCCTTAGAAAATGAGTCTCTGGTGAGGTATTTGTAACATCAGAGTTTGTATGTGGTTACTTTATAAAGGAATGGATTCACCACATTGAGTGAATTCATCTTGCTCAATCCCCTGGAGGAGCTGCAGAAGGAGATCATATGATTGTCCAAAGATCGCCCACAAGATTTGTGTCATCCAGCAGCCAGTGGAGAACAAAACAAGCCCTTCAGGACAAACGCTAAGCTAAGCGTGAGTTGCATACAATCCGATAATATACATGGTTGGATGTAGATGAAGACTTTTTCTGACACCGGTTCATATTGAACATATTGAGTCATAATGTGATCGATCGTCTAATAATCAGAAGGAAATGTACATTATAATGGCAACTTGCGTGGTAAGGCGCATACAGGGGATGCTAGTTCTTTATGTAATGACAGAAGAAAACAACCTCAAAAAGCTATATAGTGCATGCATTATACATGTACAAGAGCTAAACATTCTCTGGTTATTTCCGTTAATGAAATAATTTGAGGACCACAATGGAAATAAGTTTTGCAACTTTCTTGTGTTTTCCTCGACAGTTCTGATAAATGTACAATGTCACTGTGATGGCATCTTGTTATGCAGTTTTTTTTTACTGTCCAATAAATCAAATCAAATCAAAAAGAAACAGACCAAAAGAAAGAAACACAACTCCATAACGACATTCATACCCAGAGGAGATATGTAAATGAGGCTGCACACCAGTGGGGATCCCCCAGACAACACTGAATCATGCCATTGGACTCTCCTCAGCTCATCTTGACCTTTCCCATTGTGTTCATCACATGTCTGAACCCTCGGGAAAACACAATACTGCATTGTCTTTCCTTAAGTGTTAAATACAAACTAAACATTGACTAGAGCATGCAATTATCATTAGCAAAGGCCTGGAGAATTTATTGAGATGGTTATCTTATCTTGACAAAAAGAAAATCATATGACATCCAAGGCATGTGATACTAATAACTAGGAACCAGACAGGGCAGGCTACTGTTTCATATTTGTTGCTGCTTTGTTTTCTCTCTGGATTTGTGCTCCGCTTTGACATAAACAGACACTTTTAGACTGGCTCAGTTGAATGGGCAGCACAGGCTAATGTATAAATGCGACCCACAAATTACCGTATTAATAAATTATCGGGGGAAAAAATCCTTATTTTATTATTATATAAGTCCCTTTACAATTTATACAATGCAAACAGACACTGGGGCAACTGACATTTCAGTTCACATTTTCCTAATTCAATTATAGGCCTCAGGCATACCAGCATCTATTCAATTAAAGACGCTCTCTTAGAAAAGTTAGTTTAGCACTCTGCTTTGTCCACATTTTACTCATTTGCAGGCAGCAATCATTGTTTTCAGCCCTAGTGTCTAGAGTTTATTTATGGACAAGAAGGGCAGGATGCTCTCAGGTCTGTGTACCTCGATGTGATAGAAAATGATTTGCTGTGGCAAGTCACTGATCAGTTTTAGATTCTGTCTATTAAAGGTGACTAACTGGATGTCGAGTTTGTTAAATCATCCAAATTAAATGTGGTGGGGGACATTAAAACACATTTTATGTGTGCATGTTTGTGCCATATTTATATGTGTGTGTGCAAATTATTGTGTATTCTCTTACTGTACACGTATGGCTATGGCATCTGATTTATGTAATATATTGCAAGCACGAAAAAACATCCTCATGAGCCAATTTTTGGTTTTATATATTAACTGCCACTCACATGATATACAATAAGTTCTTACACACCAATTCAATACCCAAGGGAGGCACTGGCCCTCTAATGATTAGTCACCTTTGATTGGTGTGATGGTGTTAGCCAATCATACGAGGGCCAGTGCCTCCCTCTGTTTCTGCCCCAAATTGTCAGGTCAATTTGTGCGAGCGGAAACCAAGTTTGAGAGCACAGTTACCTGTGAGAGCGTGTATGCCATCACGTGCTCCTCAAGCAGACGTTCTCTTGCATATGGTGGCTACTTTGTGCTCCCGCTGCTTAGTTTTATACACGCAGGTGTCATTCTTTGCCTTTCCCCGTTTTATTCTATGCTCGCAGCTGCCTGTACAACTCTCGGTTGTTGAATTGGTGCACAAGGACTTACATCGTGCGGCAGGCAGTTAATATCTGCACATAATTTCCTCGTGAGCATACGTTATCGCGCTTGCGACATATGACATAGGCTAAATCTGACGGCATATATGGCTCTCTACACATGAATGATTCTAGCAGTCAAGTGAAAACATTATTTGGATGGATTATTTACTAGGCAAAACAGGCAGCGCTTTAGGAGACCCAGGGGAATTGGAGTGTAGTAATTTTAGAGAATTTTACATTTTGGGAAATAACATATTCACTTTCTTGTTAGATGACAAGATCAATACCACTTTCGTGTCTGCACGGTAAATATCTGTATAGCTTGAGTTTTGCATAAAGTTTGGAAACAGGACGAAATAGCTTGCCTGGTTCTGTCCAAAAGGTAGTAAAATCTGCCTACCAGCAAATCTGCAGCTCACTAATTAACATATTACACCTGGTTTGTTTAAAAATGATAGTATTGTTGTTTTATGTTTTTATGTTATAGTTTTGTTATGTGGTGTTATGTGCCGGATCAGTTCTTAGTTGTGAGCAGAAACAGCCCAGCAACTTTTCGAGCCAGGCTAGCTGTTTCCTGCTTGCACTAGCTGTTGGGCATTTCTTGCAGACCTTATAAGGTATACCGCTTTAGCCTGGGGCAGCTGATGCTCTGGCTTACCGGATTGTGTCTTGGATTTCCTGCCACGTATTGTATGTTCCTTTACAATTAGCTCAGTTGATGATTTTTCGATGTTTGCGAACATTCTGGCCAGATTTTTGATGGCCAAGAAGAGTGAAGCTGTATGGGTCTTTAACAAACTGTGCTTGCCTTTTCACTTTCTTCCATCTTTGCTGTCAGAGATATTTTGCCCTCCGGAGTTTGCACAGCTGTACTTTTTTTTTTTTTTTTTAACCAGTGAGCTGGATTTTAAAAAGCACAGCTCTCCCAAAACTAGAAGACCACCCAACATGTGATGCCTTTTAAACCTTCAAGTGCATTAGCGACAGTGAGTGGACTAAGCTGCTTGTCCAGTAACACATATAGTTCCAGACTTTCTGAATCAAAATGAAGACAGTAAACTCATTAGTGTCAATTATTATTATTTTTGTCACATTGATTACTTGATCTATTTCAGTGAACAAGCGAGACAAGCTGTCAGTGACAGGAACAACCCACGCAGTCATTTTGCTGATGGAAGTATTTTTACATGCACATACTGCTGTGTGATAACATCGTTCTCACAACGAATTGAGCCAGTACTCCCTCTCCACATGCAGACTCCCTTTAAGGGTTTTGTGTTTGTGACTGTGTTCTTCTCTCTTGTTTTACTCCTCTGATGCCACCATACTGTGTGCTTTGTGTGATCTGTTCCAGCTTTTATGAGCCACATCAGGCCAGTGCGGTGTGCACGTTATCACATTAATGAGGACTGCCATTCTGTAGGTGGTCACAACTAAGTAGTCCAGGGGCCTCATGTATAAATGTTGCGTACGCACGAAAAGCTTGCGTACACTGGTTTTCACGGACACTTTGTGATGTATAAAAACATAACTTGACGTGAGAATGTGCGGGCCGTCACGCAAACTGTTGAGCAGTCGTGAGAATGTGCGGGCCGTCTGCAAAGTCTTGTCTGGCTCTGTAACGTGGCGAATTCTAACTGAAAAGTGCCAAAAATCACCAAACATTACAAAGTAAAGTTTCCACTTCACGTAATGGCATACGTCTGTGACGTCTATGAAAAAACATAATTATATCCGCTGATACTCCATAAAAGTTTGTTTTGTTTCACATCTTGCACACTATTAACCATTTAATTTGCAGGCTACTTAACCTCTGTTAAACATGAGGACGGGAAATGAATGATAGGCTAAATCCACTTAAGAAAAACTTTCAGTCATCCTCTGTATTTCTCATAGATGAAATATCTTAGGCTACTCACTGTGTAACAAATAGATCGGCACGGAAAAATGCAATAGTGTCTGTGAGTCTGTAGTTGGTGAGGCTCATACATCCATGGCGCACAGGAGGCGGGGCGCACGGCTCCATCTCCCCACGAACAAACGCTGTGTCGGGTGGGCAAACTCATGTGATGCGTAATTGATTCCGTGGATGATTTGTAGGTTTTTGGTGATTAAGTGAACAAAGTGTACCAGGTCCACCAAACACTGGGCTGTCTTGACTGTCTTGATTCTGCACATATTTATGTTACTGTAGTCCTATTTGCTATTTCATTATTTCATCCATTCGTGGCGCAGCGGATCCGTGCGCACTGTCATCTGCCGTGGAGACACTGGCCTCACTAACCTCTCCTCCTCTGAGTCAGATCTCCCTCGCGCTGGACTCAGTTTCACTGAGCCTACTAACACTTACAAAATAAATAGCATTACATCAGTGAGTTCAAACTGCTTATTGTGCATAATTTTGACTGACACTGAGCTGCATGTTGTTCTGTAACTGATGTGGCGCTGCCACTATTCTCTTGATTTCCATTAGACATCGTTTTTTTTAATTTCTGCGATGGTTCGGTGCATTCACCGCCCGGTCACCATTTTCCACTCTGTGCAATTTCTTTTATTGCTTATCCAACATGACAAACCTCCAAACAGAACATTTTTGTTCTCGCCTCCACCTCCGCGATCTGCACCTCAAACTCACAGTCGGTGAAGTTTTTTTTTTCCCGTCTGCAGCGTGATAACCCGTTGTGATTGGACGAAGATTGATGTCAACGGCGCATTTATAGTAATTTCCATATTCATTTATGGGGAGGAGGCAAGGCGGGGTCGGTGGCTCGTTCATGTGCGCTCAATTTCACGTTGATTGTGATGTATAAAGGAAAGGTGCGCCGGACCTGGCGTACGCCCGGTTTTATACATGTGAATATTTCTGTGCGTAGGTACTTTTCAAGTTTTGGCCGTACGCCATCTTCTAGTATGAAAACTGCGCAATCTTTTACACGAGGCCCCTGGACTCTATTGTCCAGATGTAGCTAACCCACATTTATTTATGTCTTTCAAAAAGCCAATTTTAAGCTAGGGTTAACTATTCTTGATTCAGACCTACTTTTGGTTTAGGCTAATTTATACCCTGAATTGGCCATAAAAAGACAAGCCGTCATGTTTATTCCTCACTTGATCCAGGCTGAAGTTTTATTGAGCGATTGTGCTTTTTTTCAGCAATGTCCTGCTTCACATTCACACCTGGTGCACACCTGTACACTCAGGAGCTGAGCAGGGCAAGCACCGTTCTCCACTGTCGACCAGTGAGCAGATGGGAGCTACGACCCTACTAACCCCATCGTGCACCATTACTCACAGTAGCAGTTGCTGAAGGAAAGAAAAGACTTGTGGAGATTTGTATCAGCCACAAGCTCAATTCTTGAAACGTTTGGTAACTGCAGCACACTATAGTTCATACCAATGGCAACAACAGTCCTGTCTTGTGAAGAAAGTTCCACTTTGTCTTTGCAATAGCAGGCTGCACAAAACCAAACAATAACATTTATTGTTATTTATTTCACATAATGCTTTATCTACCTACTGGGAATAACCAATATATTTCTTCTAAGAAATGACTTATCACATGACACACAGACAGATCTGAAGCACTGTAAATCAAGACATTAAATTATAAAACATGAGACACATTTACAATATGATTACATTAATAGGAGTAATAGGGGAAAAAGGGAACCTTTTAAGCGCATAGAAAGTTCCACTGTGTATAAATGTTTTGAGTCTTTAAGCTTAATCTTGACTTCCGCATCCTACTGCAATTATGCCACATTTTCCCTGGCTGTTGACGATATAAGCTTTTGACATGTGTGTATTTGACAGTCTGAACGTATTGTGCACTGGAGAAGGTTTAATATGCTGACAATGGAATTTAACGTTTCATGACTTGGCAACCCTCCTTTGCGGTGGAGTTTTGTATCCTTATTACTTCAGCATCATTGCTATACTTCACTGAGAAATTAGCATGAACCTTACCCGGACATGACTGGATGAGCACTTCCCGGGCTGTCATTGTCCTGACTTTCAAAATGACAAAACATGGCTGCTTTGGAAAAATGTCATCTATTCAATCAGCAACAGCATCTAAGCCCACAATAGACAACTGACAAATAATATAACCATATTATATTTGTGTTGATATTAACATAAGTTATGTGTCCTCATATTTATATCCCACATCACAGTAATAACAAGATGAAGTCTACAGTCATGCTAGCGGCTCTGTGAGACTGCTCTTATAGGAACAGCAGCGCTTTGAGGTAAATGCTTACGTAGCATCAGCATGCTAACAATGTTAACATGGTATGGCAGGTATGATGTATGATGTTCACCATTTTAATTTAGCGCATTACCATGCAAACATGAGCAAACACAAAGTAAAGCTGAGGCTGATGGGAATGCCATTATTTTTGCAGGTAATTGAAAAAGTCAGAGGATCGCCAAAGTCATTACAAGTCATTCTGAGTGGGGAATGTTTGTACCAAATATTATGGCAATCCATCCATAGCTGTTGACACATTTCACTCAAAACCACAAATGTGAACCTTATGGAGGTGCCAGTGAAAATAGTCTTGTACCCATTCATCCAGATGTTGAGATATTTCACAGAATGTGTGACAACTTTGAACTGCCAGTGGTGCCACAGTAGGATTTATCCAGAGGGGATGAACAAAGTCAGAATCAACCATGAAACTGTCAGCCAATTCCACCTCGCCCCCATCATCAGGCAAACCTTGCTTCTGTCTCGTAGACATCGCACAAGTGACAGCGCAAACTGAAAACACCTCTGGGAACCTCTGCTCCAGGTCATCTGGGTGCTCAGAAAAGTCGAACAGCAGTTACTTCACTTCAGGATTCAATAGCACTTTGCCCCCAGCCAAATCGTTGCCCAAAAAAAAAAACTATGATACAGCTTACCAACACAAGCAGCTGCGCCAAAAGCAAAAATGGACAGCTACACGCTGAGGCCAAAAGCAAAAGCCATCAACGCTCTATCACACTTCAAGCCTACAAATACCACTCGATGCGGAAAACCGCGTTTAGACGAGCCCCCAAATATGTTACGGCCTCCATTTAAAGGAACAAACCAAAGGCTCAAAAGGGATTGGAGGATGCAACATATAAAAGGATGCCAGACACAAGATTAACAATTCACCAACAAGCTTTATTTAAATAATACAAAATATTGCCAAAAATATCAAACAAAGAGAAACGGAAGGGACTGGAGACCCCGGCCAAAAAGAACAAAAGATGGGAAGATGCTGGACCAACCTCGCAGTGGGCCGTCACTCCCCGCGTCTCCCCCTAACCTACCTAAAAAAAATGAAAACTAATCCTGGAATAAACAAAAAGACGAATAACTAATAATAATCTCAAGCCCAAACTAACAGAATAAACTGAAATAACAAAACTCCAGCACCTAAATGTGCCTGGAGGTAGGGAAAACCAACCTGCTTGTGGCGAAAGAAAAAGTATATTGTGCTGCTGGTGTGATCCCCATGTGCCTCTGTCCCTTCACCCAAAATAATTGTCCATTGCTTATACTTACGTTGCTTATTTTATCTGCTTTTATATTTTTGACTGTTTTTAACTGCTCTTTAATGTTTAATTTCTTATACTGCACTGTAACTTTTATTCTTGTATTTTACTTCATGTAAAGCACTTTGAATTGCCCTGTTGCTGAAAAGTGCTATACAAATAAAGCTGCCTTGCCTTACCTTGACTCTCTGCCTTCTTATCACCTCCCCCACTCTACCTGAGCACTGATTACACTCAGGTGTGCAACAGGCAGAGGGAGGAGGGCAGAATGAACTTTTGATTCATATTAAGGCTGTGAAATGATGAAAATAACTAGGCTCTATCCATTTTGTCTGTGAAACTTTCACAAACAACCACCAGGTCTTTGCCAGTTCCACAATAGTAAACGCAAATATGAAAGACAAGGAAAAACTGCACTCTGATGGAAGACAGACAGAAAGGACTTTTTGGTTAACCTTTCGGTTATAGTTGGTGAATTATTTAGCCCCCTTCCCTGTTTGTTAGCACGTTTAGAGTGGTACCAGTGCATGCCTGATGTTTTCCCGTTTAATTCAATACCATAGTCTTCATCCTAGCAGCAAAAGTGAGCTCGCTACAACCTCTCATGTACAACCAAGTGAAATCGCAGTCAACCCGTGATTCATTTGTAACGCGTTTAATGTTTCAAATTAACCTAACAGAAATGATTAAACACGTTAAGTCTGACAGCACTAAATGGCGCGACAGCCTACTTTTCATAATCATGATGCACACCCATGTTGACAGCTGACTATGCAAATCGCTAAGACAGGGATAAAGGCAGCCTATTATAAACGGGTCCTGCTACTGTCACGATTACCAGTACCTCGTGCTGATGTGACGTTAACTCTGCTGTCTGTCCCTCATCATGAAAGTTCTGTGAGAGTTTTGTATTTTGCTGCATCAGTCTCGAGAGACTTATTGGCCCTCTTTTCTTGTACTTTTCCCCATCCACCTTTCTCCTCGCGTTTTCTGCTAGCCATTCTACCGGTGATCTGATGCTCAGGCTGGAAAACTGGACATTTTTCTGTCCTGACCTGCTCCAGATACAAATCTGCCTCTGCGGCCGGGGACCAATCACAAACTGGCTAGTAGGCCGACTCTTCTTTTTTATAAACTGTCTATGCTTCTTCCTCAGTTTTTTTTTTTTTTACACGTAGCGTATATACGTGATCGTATTAGCGCCCCTGCTATTGGCTGTTCATATTGCTCTGTTTAGACTTTTTTGTGTGCCGACAGATTGTCAGTCCGTCCCTGGCAGAGGCACATGTAACAGAGGTGCCAGTGGAAATAGTCTTGTACCCATTCATCTCTTGTCCTTGAATCTATATCTAAAAGTTCTAAGTCAAAACCAACTGGAAATGCTGTTTTAGTCCAACATGTATTTTTTTTTTTTTTTTTTTTTAACTTGTTGACGGTGTCTGTCTCTGGTAAAGTGTGACTTATACTCACAGATCTAAAGCAAAGAGATCAAAATGATAAAATATAAAGGAATAATCATTTATAATTAATAATTCATTTTTCTTTTGCTGTCAGTAACTGGCAAAACTGAGTTTAAAGAGCTCATTGAGGCAGGTCTGCTATTGTTCTGGACCATTGAAAGTGGCCAGAAGTCATAAAGTGTATTTTCTATGAAGGCCTGGGTGAAATTGATTATATTATGGTGCACTTTGAACAGAGAAAGGACGCATCATAGGGAATTAAAGCCAGTTGAGGAAAGCTCACATGTACTCCCCCTGACCTGTGAGGGGGAGAGCCTTCACAGTTGAGCTGGATCAAACTGTCCTTTAAAGCCGATTCCCAATGATGTCAGAACAGCGCTCCAAAGAAAATCACATCTTTGGTATAAGGGTTACACTGCAGCCTTTCGGGCATATTCACCATGAAAAAAAAACATAATTGCTAGTGATAACCCAAATCAGTTGAATGAAGCTGAAACGTATCAGCATTTAGGGGGAACAAAAAGCTCAATGTTTAAAAGCTCTCCCTGGAAATGTGTGGTTTAATTAAAATGCAAAAGAGATACAGGGATCTCTTTTTGTGTAAATTTAATTGAGGGATGTGGCCTGATTTTGCAGGCATATTCTGTAGTTAAAGATGTATTCGTGTTTTATCTTCCCAGTGCCATATCATATCGATTCTTCCATTTTGCTATCTTACAGTTTAAACATGGAAGTCTTTGTCATCTATGTATTTATCACACTGCAGAATGAACATTACTTACATTACTTATTAAAGTATACAATAGTCCAAAACTTGTAGCAGAGAGTAGACAAAATAGGGATGCCTTAAATTCACTGCAAGAGTTTGTTTACTCTACTTCTCAATTCAAATGTGTTATCAATGTGTAAAGCAAGCCAGGATTTCTGGCTTTTAGACTGTAAAGCCCCTTCTTTTCATTTGCTTGTCAATTTACATGACACATCGAATTATATTTGAAGGGAGGGAACTAGTGTCCCCTGAGGCGCGCTCTGTGTTTGGTAAAGCGCACAGCGGATGCGCACCGCAAATGGTCATATCATAGTTTGCCTTCAGAGATAAACATGTTCCAGACACCATCGTTGCTCGTGTAGTCAGACTTGATTAGATTTAACGTTTTCATGTTTTCAGTCATATAATCGTTGTTAGGGAAAAACACGGACGAACTCAAGGGGACAGTGAGCGAGTTTGCCACCCAAGTTTGGAGACCAGACGCCGGCTGGAGAGCGCCTGCTGCGCGCTTTAATTACAACCACAACAACACACCGAGGCGATTATTAAGAGGATTTGAAGATGAATGTCACGGGCGTTTTTTGCAAAAACAACCAAACAGAGAACCTGACTGACCAGTTATGTCTGAATTCAACTCACTCATCCTACAACTACATCAACATCACCACTTTCATGCACATACTCCCTTCAATTTATGGCATCCTGTGTTCGGTGGGAGTTATAGCCAATGGACTGGTCATCTACGCAGTAAAAGCATGCAAGAAGAAAATGGTATCAGACATCTACGTGCTGAACTTGGCAATAGCCGACATGCTGTTCTTGCTTGTGATGCCCTTCAACATTCACCAGCTGGTCAGAGACAGACAGTGGGTCTTTGGAAACTTCATGTGCAAAGCGGTCGTAGTGGTGGATGTCAGCAACCAGTTTACCACAGTGGGAATTGTTACTGTGTTGTGCATTGACCGGTAAGTGTTAAATCCATCCATATCACACATTGGATGCAAATTCTTGTCAATGGTTTGTTTTAATTCTTTTAGAAGTAAGAGCTGTTCTTTAGCGCATCACAGTACCACATTTTGACGAGAAAATACTGTATTTGGAAATATATAATAAATAATAATAATAATAACAATAATACTAAACAATACAATATAATATATAGAAATATATAATACATAAATATAATTATATTCATTATAATATTCAAAATAAAACACTCCATGTGAATAAAGGTACACATAGCCTATTTGATTCCCCCTGTTACAAAGAGGTAATCACTGAACAGTCCATCTGAAAATATACTAATGAATTAGGGTAATCATACATGTAACAGCTCATGAAGACACACTGTTCCCTGTATAAATGATGTATGTGTCATGTTTATGACCTGAACACATTGAGGACATTAAATTGAGTCTGTGCCACGTGTAAACATCTCCATTTGAAGGTAATTACCGGAGCAGGAGTAGCTCTCAGAGCTATAATGCCACACATCTTCAGTTTAATATACTGTAGATAATGCATTTGTAGAGGGCCACTAGACCAGCTAATTGTGTTCTAATGAGCGGCACCACCTGCACTGAAAACATCCTTCACTAGTTCTTTCACATTTAGTAGTGGACGTATTATTTTTAGTTTAATCGTTACCATTTTATCAATACTGTTATGTGTTGCGTATCTTGCCGTGGCATTACTTTACTTTCAATTCAATTCAACTCTGTCCTTTCAAATCACTTAATTTGTTTAAAGCTACACAGGTTTTGCTGCAGCAAATGCGGAAAAATAGATCAAACAGAAACTAAACTCTAACACCATCAAAACAAGCAATTATAGGCTCTTTTTTTAAATAGACATCACATTAATGATAACCTATAACAAATAAACAAACAGGAAGCTATCATGTGTGCCAAAAATCAATATAATGCTAGTGTTTGAAATCTGTCCCAGGGCTGATTAAATGCATTATTTGGAATTGTCGGAATAGCGATTGGGGTTTTCCACTTGACAGCTCCAATTACATCCCTCAGACTCATTTCCTAAAATCACATTTCTTTGCAGTTGTTTATCCGAGTTGAGGAGCACAGCCTAGGCCTAGTGAAAAAGTTAACTTCTAATACCAATATTACCAAGTCTTCTCTGATAAAAATCATATATGTCCAGCCATTGACAGCTCAAACTCTCTCTAATTGTTTCCTTCTCAGCTGTTAGACACATCCCAGACTGACATTCTAATTTTACTGTTAACAAAAACAGTGTTGTTTAAATCAACACAGGAAATTTATTTCTTCCACTTTAAAGACACTGTGTGATTTCATATAATGGCAGTTTTTGTGGATACCAACATGTTCCGGTTTCCATACCACAGCAGAGTTAAATATATGTAACGCATTTGTTGAAGGGCAATTTTAGATGGAAATACAATAAATATAACAAGTATTTATTGATAAGAAACATACTTTTACTGTGGATGTTGCCAAAAGAAACCTTTTTGTCACTTGAATACATTTGCTCTAATGCTATTTTTGCTCACACAGCAGCGAGGCAACTACAGAGCATAAAACATTTAGTGTGCTGGAATTCTGGCCAGACACTGGGTATTGATCCACACTTACTGATTTAACCCTCACACTAAAAGTATATTTATTTAACTTCAAAATGAGGACGCTAGCTTGATTAGAACGCTAAACAATGTATTTATTGTCTAAGAAAATTGCAATTTAGCAGGTTGTCCCAGAGAAGTCGGGAGTCTTACAAGTTTACAGGGCTGCTAAATCTAACCAGAGTGGTCGGGCACGAACACAGATCAACATGTAACATGTAGACAGCAACTGGAAATACCTCATTTTCTCCACTTAAATGACACTTGGATTACATGATGACAAAGTGGTCATTCATTTCCTGCAAATGTCCTGAACTGTCAATTCCATAAGAAATTAGAACTAGCTGAGCAGCTCCTCAAATTTAAACACAATCAAATGCAAAATCGAAATGGAAATGTGTATTTTCTACGGCTGTCATCCTGTTTAAATTATACATGTTTCACTGCATTCATCACTCTACTGAGCACACACTATATTGAGATTGTATCTCTGACATGGTACCTGATTTCATAACATCCCTTTTGCTTGATTTGAGTCTATGAGCATGTCAAGGAGGAAAATGACCTCTTGAAGCAAAACAAATGCTGTTTGCCATGCACTTCAGCAAAGTTGCTGTTGTCTTTTGTGTTTCTGACTGCAGTCCAGCTCTAAAATAAAGTTCTTCCTCCTAGGTACATAGCTATTGTCCACCCCACGTCAGAGAAGAGGACCATCCAGTGGACCGTCATCATCAACCTGCTGGTGTGGCTGGGCAGCTTCCTCCTTACCATCCCTGTCATGCTGTACGCCAAGGTTGTGCGCAGACAGCATTTGGAGGTGTGCATGATGTACCTGGACGGTCCTGAGGATATGTACTGGTACACTCTCTACCAGTCTATCCTGGGCTTCATCATCCCTCTCATCATCATCAGCACCTTCTACTCACTCACCCTCTACCACGTCTTCAGCTCTATCCGCCGCGTCAAACGGAAGCAGTCGATTTGGGCTAAAAGAGCCACAAAGATGGTCCTAATGGTTATCGGTCTGTTCCTGATCTGCTGGTCGCCCTACCACGTCATTCAGGTGGTCAACCTGACCAACAACACCCCGACTATTGCCTTTGTCTATGCCTACAACATCAGTATCTGCCTCAGCTACTCCCACAGCTGCATCAACCCGCTCATGTTGCTCATCTTCGCCCAGAATTACCGCGAGCGTCTGTGCTCCAGGAACGCGCTGCACAGCTCCCAGCACTCATCCAAGGGCACGGTGGTGAAAACGGATGGTTCCAGTACGACCAATGAGCCCAACTACCGCTGTACTGTCATCTAATCAGAGCGGTGACTTTTTGAATATACTGTACACATGTAAATGTAAATGCTGCCCGCCCCAAAAGGATGTAGCTTGGTCAATTGGTCAAATTCTGCAGCTTTTTCCAATTGAACAACCATTACAAAAACTGGGCAGAAATCACTCACTCACTCACTCCCAGCGCTTTATGTTATTTATTTTTATTTATTTTTTCTCCTCCTACAAAGTCATATGCAGTCATATGTTTTATTTCCCTGTTCCTCCATGTGTGCATTGTTGGATGTGTTAACCTCTGTCCTCCGTCTATTTCTATGTATTTTATGTCTCTACCTCTGTCTGTGTTTGTGTACTGTCGCTTTGGACCAAAACAAAAAGAAAAAAAGGTTTTCAATAGGAAATCTAAGAAAAAGGAAACAGATTACTGCTCAGAGAAAGCTCCCTTTATTTAGCCCGCACGCTAAAAAGGAAAGCAACTGTTTCTGAGACAAAACTAGAAGGAATATTAGCACGGACTTTCAAAAATGCACAGATAAGAAAGGACGCTGAGGAGCGACTGAGGTGTAAACCGTTTTCCTTTTGGAATGGGGGCTATAATTAACCTTTACCAACCATAGGCTACATCCAGTGTCGTGCTGTTCAGTGACAAGACTGAAGTGCAGCTTGTGAGATCTGTCACTGACATTAGCATGGCTGAGTGTGAAATGTTTAGATACATTAACTGTCTTATTACCAGCCAGCATCCTGAGGGCTCATGATGGAATTTAATTCCACTTCAAAGCTGGAAGAGTTGTTTATCTCCACACATTGTGACGTCTTCAATCAAAATACTTTCTAATAAGAAACCCTTTATGAAAGGCTTATAAGTTGTAACTAATGGCTTTTATAATGGTTGATAAATAATGTACTAATGCTTTAGAGATAGTTATATGGCTGAAAAGAAATCTCATCGGCTGGTGTTTTTTCTTTCTATTTTGTAAGAATGCATTTATGAATGTTGATTCATTAACAAATGCTCAGTTATTAATAATAATAAGTCATAATTGGAGGGTTTTTAATAATCCAGTCTGCCTTTGTAAACGTTACTAAGTTGTTAATATATAGATTTTGTTCCAGATTGTCTGTCAAACTAGCCAGAGGTAGTTTTCACAACCTGGCAACCTTAAAATTTGTACTTATTAATGGCTCATAACCAGACCCAAACGGAATCTGCAGATTGTTTTACAGTTTTCAGCGGTGATCCTGAATGAAAATCTGCAGTATTCTTTTTGCTTGGGGTGGAGATGTGTCAACATTCTAAGTTAAGTTACAATTTTTATAAGTTCTACGGAAAATTCTGCAGAAAATTCTGCAGAAAATTCTGCAGAAAATTCTGTAGAAAATTCTGCGTCTGCAGATTCCATGTGGCTCTGCTCATAACCGATCTATGAAAGATAAGTGAATGATTTATTAACCAATAATAATCATTAGTTACAACTTATAAACCCTTTGAACCCTTTTATCCCAATTAATAATCAAGTGTTTGATACATGAAAGAAAAAAGGCACTTTATGGCAGTCAAACATTAGAGAAACATTTCACATTTAATGCGAAGTACTGGTCGTTAATCATGAGCACAGATACAGAGTCTGTTGTTTTGCTCAGCAGAACAGCCCCTTTCTGTTTGTATTAGAATCTAATCTTATGCAACGTAAAACACCAGTGATTGCTTCACACTCACCAAAATAAAGATAAACAAGAATCTGTCAGATTTTCATGATAGACCTACAGCAGGGAAGTTGATGTATTACAATCTCGGTGGATTGTTTAAAAAAATTATATACTCTCATTTTATCCATTTTATAACACCCTCTGAGCTATAGTTACTACTGTATAATTTGAAAATTCACACCTCACCACCACTGTCCTGTTATCAACGACGAGTTCAGTGATATTGCATAGACAGCGAAGACAGCATGAAGGACAGTTGATGCCCTCGCATTAAGATCATGTAATTTGTCTGATTGTACCTTTGCATAATGAAAAGTGAGAGGCAATGTACAAAAAATATGTATGTGTATTGTCTGTCATCAGAGTTATGTATGTTTACAATGGCACTGGAGCACTAAATGTGTGTGTACTGTGTGTCCTGTAAATCACATCCTGCTACGTTCAAGCAGAAGTGCCTCACACTGTCATATATGGTTCTTCTCTGTGCTGTGTGCAAAGATTGTAGGCATTGTTTTTACTTTGATCGAGGCTGGATTAACAGCTGGGAAAAGTAGGGAAATGGGCCACAGTGCTGTAAGTTCACTCTGTAGAAACGTTTTCATGATAATTTGATGATATGCAGGTTTGTTTGGTAATATTCATCACTAACTCGCAATGTGACTGCACGTGTTGCTATAACGTTAGCCTGTTTCACAATTATTGTTTGTATTTTGTTAGATTATTTGAATTGGCAGGTTAATAATAAGCAAAAGTCTGGTTGATTGCTTTATTTATGCATCACTTTTTAGTGTCCCCTGGAGACAGTTTCTGTTGTCTTGTGTGCTACTAGCAGGACGTTCCTGCATTTGGTCATGTTTTCTCCATTTGTAGCGGGTTTTATTTGTTCTAAATGCTGCACGTGATGACAAATTGGTGAAGATGTTTTCTTAATTTGCAGTGCATTGAGCTCTCAGGGCCACCATCTATAACCCTTGTTGACATCACTGTGACGTCATCAAAGTTATTTTCTCTGAGTTGACAAAGCTCCTCCAGAGCCACAGAAGACATAACACTATAACTATTTGCACTGTGCGTATTCCTAAATAAAGTTGAGAGTAATCAAATTATCACAAACTAACTTAGGGACAGTTTATTATTGCCTCACTGTGGGTTAATATGGCCATAGTCTATATCCTTGACGTTCCACTTCCGGGTTTGCTCCGGTGCCGCAGGAAATTCCGCCGGATGCATGTGTTTTAGCCGATTTCCATTTCCTTCTGCTTTCTTTTTTGTTGGAATTTTAAACTCCGGTGAATTTATGAGGACTATGGTTACCTGCTCCTCAGATCTCTGCAGGGTAAATCCAGACAGCTAACTTGACTATTTGTCCAATCTGAGTTTTCTCTCACGACTATTTCGTAGCGGCTCCGTCCGGCGCGTAGCACCGCCCAAGACGATTGTGATTGGGTTAAAGAAATGCCAATAAACCAGAGCACGTTTTTCTCCCATCCCGGAATGCTGTCTGGACTAGCCAGACCCTCCTCTGCTCCGCAGCATGTGGATAATCTGGCAAAGCGAGACTAATACGGCTATGACTTCGGTATAGTCTTTCTCAGTCTTTGGTACTGTTGTAGTAGTTGTCGCTGTTTTGTGATTGTTACTGTAGGCCTTTCCATTGGCCAGTGAAATCCTTCAAAGTTTATGTAATCGTTGCAGTCTGTGGTATAACTTAATGAATCAATGTATGAGTTATTACTGGATGTAAACATTGTTTGTAAAGATTCAGACATATTACAATGTTTGTTCATAATAACTTCCGGGTAGAAAACTCCTGCATCCTGAACATACAATTTAACAGGCGCTGAGCAAAATGGGGACGAGGAACAACTGGATATACTCTCATCTCATTCATCTAAAATGAGTGTTTGATGCTTTCATATCCCAACATTTTCACTAACGTTAGGTTGGATCCCTAATATACCTGTTGGGCCACAGACAAATAAAAATGAACCCACACAAACTAGCAGGTAGTACGACCGCTAGATTTGGTTTATCACATGAGCAAAGCAACACAGTACAGAAAATAAGCACAGCAGAAATGTCAGACAGGTCGGACCTCTGTGTTTAACTATGTACTGTATCTTTAAATGTTAGTTATAGCTAAAAATGACAACAGAAATAAACAAGTTTGCCAATTTCACGTACCTACGAAATTCAAATCAACTGCCATTCCATTTCCTCTACCCGGAAGTGATTTTTGTGTTAGTGCGACATCATGGTGATTGTACAGTATACTTGTATACTTTCAATTGTGAACACTTTGAATTGTAAATTGTAGATGTTTAAATGCAAACATCAGTGTAAACACAGAGGAACAGGTGCAGATGGCTAGACCTATGGCTACGATCCCGACTACATGGACAAGCAAGACTACTATCTCCATCTCTACATCAGAGGGGCACCGAGGCAAGATAACATTTCACTGGAATTATATACCTTGTATGATTTCATGTGACAAATAAAAGTTGATTGATTGATGGATTGTTTCTCAAATGTTGTCAATGGAGAAACAGCAGCCTGTACTTTGATAGTCACCAATTTAACAGTGCCACACACACTTTGTCCAGAGACTACTTTCATTTTTATTTAATTCATCAGTGCTCTTATTTCTTATTTTAACAACCGGAAAGAATATATGGATGAGAGTCAGGCTTTTAATCACCGATTGCTGCAGTGGTAGCTAATATTCGAGATTTATCTTTGATTGCCCGCACCCACGCAAAACAAAAACACTTGACTTTGCTATTAAAGTGTTTTTCATAAGCTCTTAAGTTATTTATGACTGTAGCAGGCTGCTAGGGGATGCCAAGTGAAGTAGCTAGTAGAAAGGACTGCATGAAAATGAGAAGCATTGTCATTTATGGTGTTGTGGGGGTCTATTTGCCTCAAGTTTCGCTGATGTCTGATGCCTTTTTGGGAGCAAATATCAGAGGGTTAACAGCAGAAACACTTTCAGAGTCACAAACAATCATCCACTTAAGTGACCGTGGATGAGACCTCGACCTCGGTTCTTGTTCTCATGTTAACATCGGCCGATTCAGACTGCAGAGGATTTCATAAGCTGTATTGAATTCCCTCTGAAGAATGAATGTGTCGCCACAGCAGTTTTATGAATTTATTTATTTTTTCTTGTCGTGAGGCCAAAATGCTTTGGGAATTATGGATCCACTGCTGTTTAATTTGATTTGAAAGTTGTGGACACAGTTGAACAAAATTATGATGGTCGTCACTTTGCAATTTCTTTTTCCTATTTAAAGCGTAACTCTCGCCAAAATGCAACCTAGGGTCTTTTTGTGAATGTACGCGAGTCAAACTTTAGTTTAAAAGTATATTTAGGACAGAAGCGGCACTTTTAAGATTTACCGAATTCTCGTTTTGGGGTCAAATGGCCTTTTGAATGGGAGAGCTAGGGGGACTTTTATGCTAGCCTCAAAATAGCTATTTTTAAACACTAAGAAGGCTCGACACAACATGAGACTTTGCTCCAATTATCACCAGGAGCTCTACACCTTAACTACACCGGTGCACAAGGGATATACTAAATCTTTTGCTACTTGTTTTGATATTGACTTGTTTTGACTGCAGAGATGGCAGCGACCGGATACAACACACATACAACAAGAGCTACGGTGAGTTGTTCAAAATCTTTCTTTTTAGTAAACTCTGGGTCCACAAACAATGTTCTCAATGCTTGTGTTAATGTGTAGAGCTCCTGGAGATACTTCAAGCAAAGTCTCATGTTGTGTTGAGCCTTCTTAGTGTTTAAAAATAGCTATTTTGAGGCTAGCATAAGTAGCCCCTAGCTCTCCCATTCAAACGAAAATACGGTAAATCTTAAAAGTGGCGATTCTGTCCTAAATATGCTTTTAAACTAAAGTTTGACTCACGTACATTCACAAAAAGACCCTAGGTTGTATTTTGGCAAGAGTTACGCTTTAAGAAGATTGCCTTGAGTAAACCTTTGACAAGCCTATTAAGACTGGACCAGACTGACACAGCGAATATGTTATGCTAATGTGTAAATTTCCCTTTGAGGACAACAGAACACATGCTAAAAGGCTAGAAAGGAGTATTTGCATATTTACAGAGGACGTGTGACACAATCTCATCAATGTCCGTTAAACACGGAGCTAAGGCTACAGCAGGCGGTTAGCTTAGCTTAGCAAGACTGGAAACAGGGAGAAACAGCTAGCCTGGTTCTGTCCAAAATTCTAAAAACATGCCTATACCAGAATTTCTTAAGCTCGCTAATTAACAAGTTATATGTTGTGTATGTAATACGTAGTCTTGCCATCACCTTGACGTTGCCAAGCAACAAGTGGAGACTCTAGGAAGTTACTGAGCCTGAGTGCTAGTTTTTTTGGACTTAGGAGGAAATTCAATTCCACAGCGCTGGACACACAGAGACAACAGCAAACTAATAAACCCATGTAAAACCAATTACATTTCTCTTTGTTTAAATTGATCAAACAAATCAGATATAACATGGTCATTTGTGAAATGTTACAGACATGAGATTGCTATCAATCTAACTCTCTGCAAGAAAGTGAACAGGATTATTTGCCAAAATGTCAAACTTCCTTCTGCCAGAACATAATTGCTATATATATTTAATAATAAATTGGTAAACTCAAATAAATTGGCAGGGCAGGATCAGCCAATGACAATCACGTCACAAAAGTAAAAAATAAATAATATAATTAAAATGAATTTATTTGAATCATAACACAAAAAAACATCTACAGATATGAGAAAACAACTGAGCTGAGAAAGACAACAAACAACGTGTGTTGACAGTTCATTATTAAATGCCATGTTGCCCTCCTCTTCACATTCACTGGTACAAGCAGCACCTGCACAGTAGCAAAAACACATTCCAGTCCTGATCAAAAAATGGACAGTAGTCCTTTTATGGTCTGGGCAAACATATAGATCACATGCTTTTCTCCACTCCTCTTCTTTGTGCTAACTTCTCTTTCCTATGTCAGTGAAGCAGGACCCTCCGACTCCCACTGGAGACAACATAAATCAAATTATGGATTTCTTACACTCATGTCTCAGGCCTGGGGAAAAGAAGCCAAACTTTTTTTCCCCTTCCTGCATTACAGCAAGCGCTATCATCACCAGATCATAAAAGATGCACATCTGACAAATTCTTCGCTCAGTTGCTGAAACATTAAAAAGGATCACTGCATGTAAGAGTAAGTGGGGCTGGTTTTACAGCGCTTTTCAGGTGCTCAGGTGGAGAGTTATATCTTGCGAACCAACGCTGACTATGAACATTTCACTTAATACTAAAATGCTGCTGTAGTATAGTGCTGTCGCAACAACATCGATATTACACATCATTTTACTTTATCATCCCACATGGGAAACTTGATCTGCAGTCAGGAATGCAAGAAAAAAAAAACACATGTACAAATAAACAAAAAGACAACAATACAAAAACACAAAGTACAAAAATGTTTCCTGTACATACAATATACAGAACACAAGTACTACACCAGAAATATCTAAAATAAAAATCTAAATTACATGTGCAAATTAAGTCAAGTTGTTGCACAGGGTATGAAAGAGTTTTCACTCCTATTGCTCTTGAACCGGGGTACTCTGAATTTACGGTGTGGGGGGGTGGGGGATTCAAACTCAAAGTGAAGGGGATGGTTTGTGCAGTCTAAAGGCCGAGACACTCTAACCAGATGGCTGACCGTTGGCAGAAAAAACGCCTTGAAACACACCGAACAGACTCGAGTCACTGATCTCGCCAGGCCTCACTGTCCGACGGCCGATTATCGGCCCGGTGTGTCAGGGTCATAATGCAGAGCGGGCCTTGCTGATTCCTTGCTGGTCAAAGATAGCCATCAAGGTGGTCTGTGGGAGACCCATCACCTTACCAGCAATCATGGCAAAAGTAAGAACAGATTTAACATTTCACTTGACCCTAAGATGACTTTGCCGCACCTGTATCCAACAAATCTGAAACCCCAAGAATATAAATGTATCGATTTTGCTATACTACAGGCTAAAAAAAAGGACTATAGCTCTCATCTGGAAGAAAATGGAGGCACCTACAATTGGTGCTTGGATCAAGAATATGATGTATGACAGAGTATAAAGAGACCGACACATATATTGAGAGGCAAAATGGGGATGTATGAGAGAATCTGAAGGCCATTTGACCGGTTTGTAAAAGAAGAAGCCATATTGTTAGCTACTACCGTGATACTGTCATATAATTTGCTTTTTGTCTTTAGTACAGCAGAGGTTGAGAGAGAAATTTTGTTGTGGGTTCGGACGGCGGGTTGTTTTAAAATTGTAACTGCAATTTGACAAACTGATCTAGCACTGGCCCATGCTCAGATTCATCGTTATGGAGCAGGCTGCAAATTTCAGGATGTGCTCGTCCCCTTGCTGCATTGGTGTAAAGACTGTACAGCAATGGGGACAGGACACAGCCCTGAGTGGAAGAGGAGCGCTGTTCTGACAGAGAGCCAGTCACCCCTCACCCTCTTTAATGTTAAAAAATCTACAACCCAGCCAACTAAATTTACATCAAGATTAAAATAAACAAGCTATTTCTGAGCTACACATTTGTGGCTGGATAGTATTATATACTGATCAAAAATCAATAAACAAAAGTCTGGCATGGGGGGGCAGGACTTTCTAGGTGCTTATACAGGAAGGTGAGAAGGGTGACCGAGGCGTCCTCTACCCCCAATCTGGCCCTGGGCTCTTATTTGTCTTAATTTGCAGAAATTCTGCCTTAACATAAGCATCAAACATCTGGTTTGACTTTGTGGGAGGGGAAGAAGTCAAGGGTATCAAATCTTAAATAAAAAGTGTAAAGTGCTTCAGCTAGGTCTTTTTTTTTTATCATAGCCTGCAATACTAACTGGCTTTTATTTTCCTCATTCCATACCATACTATCTTCAAATTGTTGCTGCTTAAATCTCTATCTCTATTCTATTTTTGTATTGCTGTATTTTGTATTGCCCTCTTAAAAACAAAACAAAAAAACTTGGCCCTCTTAGTTTACAATTTAACCTCTCTCCCTGCCTTCTCAACACCTTTCAGAAAGCCCCCTTTTATTCTATTCATCACATTTTTTAGGGATTTAGTGACCATGGCTTGTCTTTAAGGTACACCTTAACATGCTTTTTAGGAATGGCAGTATCCTTCATTGATATCTGAGTCCTCAAACACAGTCCAATCAAAGCATCCCTGTAATTTGAAATTATTCCAGACCTTGACTTCATTGGTCTTCACATATTTCCTGTAGAAGTGGAAGTAGGGCCTCTACTATATTTCGAGAGTTAGACTATAAATGAATAGCATGTACATTTCTGCTCATCCACTGTCCACACCCAAACTTAACCCAAATACATACTGTTCCACACAACACTGCTATTAAAACACATAAATGAGCCATATCAGGGCACTGGCTGACATGGTTCTTTATTACAATAAACATGTATATTGCACTTTATCTTAAAGCAATCCCACATGAACCATCCGGCTGCTGGAAATACTTAGTCTGGCTATCACCAGACCAAGCTCAATCTATTTTCTCTGCACAAGAGGCGTGATCAACGGGCATAGTTCAAATGACTCTGTACGCAATTGGATAGTCCTTCAACCAATCAGACCAACGATCCGGGTGACGTAGCAGCGACAGCGCCACCAACGGGTTGCTGCGCTTCGTTGGCCGGCTTGTTGAATGTAAACAAAAAGCTGTTTGGTCGCTACTCGTCATTGTGTTAAATGGGGTACGAGCCTGGACTCAATACCCAACACTGCACTGACTGAGGTGCTTCTTCAGATTCCACTGAAAAAAAATCATTGCTGGTTTTGCAAGGCCATTGGTGACTATATTTATTTACATGCCCACAAGAAACCAAATTACTGTACAAAATTAGTTATAAAACCATGGTTAAAGCATTAACATGCACTCCAGAAATCTAATTAGTCTACCATGTAAACACTAATCCATTTGAAAATGCTCAATCTCAAATGTCGCCTTAGTGTTTTCAAATTGTTACTTAAAAGTTTACTTTAAAAAGGGAAATGGTGAAACGTCTCCTGCTTCCTCTTTCAGTTTGCTAACAACATAATTGTGCATTGCAGCCATCATCTGGAAGAGAGTGGGTTCAAATCAATAGACGACAAGTGTGACAAACATGTTTGGACACGTGCTTGTTCTCAGCAGGTTAAATGTGCATTCTGTCACCTTCAACTCTAGTCATCATTTATTTTTTTGTGTTCAAACACACAATTCAGGTGTTTCCAGTTGACTTGTTGTTATGGTTTTGTTGTCCACAAGAGGATGGGTGCCGACGGGGCGCTCTTTTCACTTGAGCGCCCCGCAGTTTGAGGCTCAATGCTTGAATTTGATGTGTCTTTAATGGGTCTGTGATTTGTATGTTGTTTGAGAGCTCCTAACCTAAGACAGTTTTCTATAATTATGTGATACACAACAAAGTTTGTCGAATCTTGAATCTTGTTGGACGACTGCAGAGCTGTAAAATAATGAACTTGTCAGGCTTTACAATGCTCCCTTGCCATATGGAGTTTTATTCTTATCTTTATTCAAGAGCGCATTCTTTTAATTTTAGAGCATTTCTCATTTATTTTATGTTCAGATATACCAAGGCCAACGGTAAAATCATTGACTCAGCCAAATCACTGCTTTATACTCGTACTGTAGTCATCTGTCAATATGAAGATACAGTATGCCATTAACTCATATATATCCATATATATAGGCTACAGCTAACAAGGTAGGTGAATGTTGAAAATGCATCTTGTTGTCATGTAAGGGCCCT